>SCDT01000648.1:0-60057 GCA_004143765.1 Drosophila melanica | reverse complement strand
TATATATATTGCCAAAGCCCTCTCAAAACTGATATATAAACATGTTATACGCGCACTTAACATTAATTTCACTTTCTTTTACGCACACACACGCAGTGCTTAAATAGCATAAAGAAAGAAAGAAGGAAAGAAAAAAGATGTGTGTGTTTGTATAAACATGTTTGATATCAACATAATTAGTCACGTAGTTGTTATGTTTCTTTTAATGTGACGACAAAGGCGTTCATAATGCGGCATTAACATTATGTGAGAGAAGCAGCAGCAAGCAGCAGCAGCCAGCAGCAGCAGTTGCAGATGCGTGAAGGTAGCATCCAGCTAAAGCCAAAATGTTATAAAACAAATAAATTAGCCATAAAGATGTGTGGCAGCTGTAAATAGACAAGCACAAAAGTATGTGTGTGTGTGTGTGCAGAAGCTGGCAAAAATTTGATTTTACTTTCAGCAGCTGTTAAGTGGCCAAAAGAATGCTGACAGCCAACAATTTAATGCATTTTAATAATTCATAATTAATTTTATGACTCGACAATAGTTAAATTTAATTTTTTTTTCCGGGCCTGTGAAAGTAGTGTGCACAACGCGACATTGCTTTCAAGTGTTGATAATCGCTGCGAGAACTTTGGAGCTGGTATTAAAATGTATTTCATTGCGATGATTATCATCATTATAATTATGCGAGGCATTTCTAGAACAATGCGCGTGGTGTGGGAAAATTGCCACAATGCTCGCTAACTAGTCAACAAACAACAAATACAACGCAAAATTAAAAAAATATTTAGTTAAGTAAAAGATTGTATCTACGCGCTACACAATGCTAAAGAAAAATGTGGAAGATTTATGCAGTCGCAGCCAGAGCCACAGAACTTTCACAGAAAGTTCACAGCAGCCACAATTCAGACAGATGGAAGAGGGGAGAAAGGAGAAGAAGAGACGGACAGACAGACAGCGGCCGGTACGTGAGACGCATGCGCATGCGTCTGGCTCTGACAATTGGAGTCCAAGTGTCGAGTTTGTGTTGCCGTTGCCGTTGCCGAAAGTAAAATTAGTTGCAACGCGGCGGCAGAGGCGTTAAAATCTGTGGCGGCTGGGCGTGGCATCTGGTAGAATAATGAACGTCGAGTGACTAACAAATTCAGCTCTTGCAAGCGGCAACTTGAAACGCGCTTCGGGCACGTAATTTGTGTCGCTGAACCAAAGCAGCTGTCACACAACGGAACTGAGCTCCAAAAAAGCGAGCGTTGGTTATGAATATGAGTGCGAGAGGGTGTGCGTGTGTGTGTGTGTGTGTTAGAGAACTTATACTGTGCAGCTGACCTTGCGCTAGAAAAGTGTTTTGTGGCTGGCAGCAAGGTACGACTCATCGCTCTGGCAGTCCGTCAGTCCGCAGTCCGCAGTTTGCTTTTTTGACTCAAATGGGCGAAAGCTGAATGCCATTTTTGGTGCTTTTCACCCACGGTCGTCAACTGTGGCGGTGGCTTAAGCGATGAAAGCGCTGGCGTTCCGTTGCTGGCCATTTATCAAAAGCTGCAATTGAAATGCCCAACGCATTTGACTTAGAAAACAACGCATAAAATACAAAGCACAGCAATCTAAAGTGCATTTAAGCGCTTGACTGCAAAATACCCTGTTGTCATTTGTCAGAGCATAAAAGAATGTAAGGGATCCAGTTTTGCTAGCCTTAATATTTAGTAATAGATAAACATATATTGGAAACATCTTATTAAATAAATTGATATTTACAAATAGTATCTTAAAAGTTCTTTAGCCTAAGTAAGAATAAAGTCTGTGCGATTTGTTAAGGTACTGAGGCATAAAAAACTATACAAGTTGGGCAAATCAGCTCCGGCGAAATGTAGTCGTCCTGTCATAAAAAGGAAAATAACCCAATAAAAGGAAATCCCAATTATAACAGACCCTGGCCCACACACACACACACACACACACACACACACACACACACACACATACAAACACGCACATACTTTGAAACACTAATGTAGTGAAATAATTTTTGTTAATCGAAAGTTGCGGCGCACGTTTAACAACTGGCCGTAAGGGCCAGCAACACGCTGCGCTCATAAAAAGACAATAAAAAATGCGACATTTTGGCCGAAAATACAGTTGGCCATAAAGCGAAGCAGGCGCTGCCGTTGGCCAAAGCAACGGCGACGTTGGTGGGAAAAGTCAGCGGTCAGACAAAAATCAAATCAGTGCCAAAGTGGAAAACAACATGAACAATAACAACAACAGGGGCAAATGGCAATATTGACAATTTATGGGGCTACCAACTTGAATTGGAATCTTTATTTGGTGTCTTTGCCCACACGCAACGTGCAAAATTAATGCCCAGCTGACCGTTGTATATATATATATATATATATATATGTGTTTGTGTGTGTATTAAGAAAAGTGCTTTATAAGTGCTGCTCCATCAAAATCAAAGTTCGGTAGCTTAGGCATTTCAACAAAACGAAAGTAGTTCTACGCCAGCCTATTAAGTTGGAGTTTGCTGCTCAAATGAAAACATAATTACACGGCCAACAACAACACACACAGTCGCACATTCACTCTTCTCGCAGCAACAACAACCAACGTTTTTCATAATGCCAAATTCGAAAAACGCGCGCCATGTCAACAGCCTGCGGCAAAGACGTCGTCGCCCCGTCCACTGTCCATTTGTCCGGTTTGTCCAACTTGTCGCAGCTTGGAGAACGGCAGCACCACACGACACAAAACACGGAACGGTGCGGCACGACGTTGACTTTATTAAAGCCGCATGAAGACATAAAACTTAACTGAAGAAGATTTATTTAACAGTAACAAAATTCGCAGGCCGACGACAAAACTTGGCTAGAACGACACCAGCAACAGCTACAATGAAAGTGGGAGCGTCATGACTGCCAGATACTTTACTGCCGATGGAGTTAAGGCCCAAAACAAGCATGCGCAAAATTTACTTATAGTTTGAATTCAATAAAATTTGTCTGATTTTGAAAGAAAGAAACTTTAACATTTATTTTTAGTACTTTAATGATGAAGCCAATATACCTTTGTTTACATGCGGCCAAAAAGAGTATTAAAACTAGCCTGCGCTTTTGGCCGCCAGCTTTCGTGCGGCTTAGATTCTTGCCTTGGTTTTGTTGTTGTCTTTTGGGCAGCACATTTGGAAGCTACTTTTTTCTTTCAACATTTCTTAAACTTTTTTTTATTGCTTTTTAATTTTCGTGCCTTTAATAGCAAAGCGTATTACAGAATGAGTATTAAGTATATTTCTAGGTATATATTTTCATTTTTTCTTGTATTGTAATTGTCAATAAGTTAAATTGCACAAAATATATATGAAATAAAAATTCTTCATATTTATACATAATAAATTATGTTTGTATCATATCACTAAAAAAGTTTTTTGTGGCCTTTTAGAGCATCAGTGGTTCGTTGTTAGCTTTGTACATTATTTTTGATTACTTTGTTATTACTTGCTGACACTTTAAGCTCCGATGCCAGCTCCGTTGTAGCCTGTGCTCGTGGATTCCGTTTATTTGTTGTTTTGTGCGATTTTTTATTAATTTTGTGTTTTCTAGGTCAATTCCGCAGACGGAAGCAGTTTGACCAGAATAAACTTTTTCCACTTTTGGCTTTTATATGCACACCGCTACCGCATCGCAGTCCCAGTGGCAAACGCACACACACGCAAACACACACACACCGCGCATTTTTCTAGGCGCTTTTGTTAGCGACTTTTCTTAGCACATTATTTATGATGTATTTTTTTCGCGCACTTTCTTTGTCAAACTATTTTCGGTGGCGAAAAGAATGAAAATAAAAGAAAACCAACCATAAAAGACCTAAAAGCCTGGCAAAGAAATGAGTTATATGGCCCGAACAATAATTAACTTTGTTTGCCTGCTCATTGTGTGTCTTTTATTGAATAGAATTAAAAAAAAAAGAAGATAAATCTATTCAAAAGGTGGCAGATTTGTGCGGCGATTAAAGCCAAGTATCCTAAATTAATAAAATAGAAAAACATAACAAAAAAAAAAACAGAAATAAACAGACCAGAGCAAATCGAATTGAAACGAAATATTGTGAGCATAAAATCAATAGGAATAAAAGTGTAGAAAGAAAACAAAAATCAGCACAGTTTAAGTGCCATGCTGTATAAGCCGAGAGCCCAACAGCTCAGCTCAGCCCGACTGCAGTTGCTACTCTTATGAGGTCGAACAGAAAAAAAAAGAAGAGGCAAACAGAAAAAAAACACATTGACAAAATAATTAAATAATAGCCCTGGGGCGCAGTCAAGCGTTGCAGTCGCTGCGCACAGAGGAAAAACTAATAGAAGCATATTTTCCCTCTTGGAAAAGAGCAACAACAGCAAACTGTAAAAAAACGAAAAATGTCCAACTGAACAGTAGCAACAGCAAAGCCGCTTGGCTTTTAAGATATATATATATAGTGTATATCTATATGTAGGATAAAAAGAAACATGAATAAATAAAATTAAATGCAGCATACCCACTTAAGAGATGAGCATGCAATTTTAAATAAGAATTAAAAGCACAAAACTGTACAACGAAGCTCCGAGACGAGTGCGAGGGAAAGCGAGCAACCCAAATAAAACAACAAGAAGCAGAACAACAACATTAAGGGCCAAAAGAATATTCTCAGTGCAGAGTATACTTTTGTCAATGCTGTATTCGGTATTCCATGTCCACTGCCATTTGACCATTGAACGTAGCAGCTCTGATGCGGCCACTCGAGGGACAATAGTCGTAAACGGTAAACGGAGAGCCTCCGGCGTTGGCAGCAGCTTTGAAAAACCTCTAACCGAATGTTCAATTACAAAATTGATTACCATTGAAAATTGAAAATTAAGTACAGTTTTGAATTTTCAGCATAATTGCAGTTGATTTGTGTGTTTATGTCAGAAAAAGGGGGCGGACTGTGCTGAGGGGTGGGGCAGCTTATACAAAACTTGCAGTGTCATTAGAAGCGGCTTGATTAGGGGGCGGCTTTTTGTCTATGTGTGTGTGTGTGTGTGTATATTTGATTTTCAGATGGTACTATAAATGATTAAGTGAAAAAGACAAAGTCAATTGTGAACCGACATTGCTTGGCCTCTAGAGAACCAATCAAGCCGAACGTCAGCTTAATTTCATTTAACGTTCAAGTAGCATAATACACAACAACAACAACAACAACAACAAACCATCAGCAGAATAACAACAACTATTGGTTACTTGGATGCTGGCCAACTTAAAGGCAATAGCTGATATAACCCTAAGGATGCTAGAGTTTTAAATACCCTTTAGCAAAAATGTGAATACATAAATATTAATTAATTTTATGCCTTTATACATTCAATTGGAAAAAAGTTGAGTTAAGCTTTTACAATTATCAAAAATTAATTAAAATTTGCCTGAAGTTTTTTTTTTGCAATATTTGTAATTTTATATGTAAAGGTAAAATTAATATATATCTGTTATATATTATTGTTATAATAATTAATTCAATCAAAAAGCAAAAAAATAGTTTTTCTGAGCCAAAGTTTGTTAGTAACTTTTCTTTAAAAATTACTCTGTAATTTACGCGCGCCTTTGCTTTTGTGAAAAATATTTAATATGCTATGCTTAAGCCCTCATTACAGGGTATTAAGCAGAATTACAGCCTAAAAGTCGACAGCGGCAGACAAAAAAAAAAAAAAAACACAAAACGCAAATTCGTTTTGCATTATTTCGATTCGTTTTGGATTGAATTCGATTCTGTGCTGTGCTCCGCTGTGTTTTTTTGTTTGGTTCTCCTTTCGGCTGTGTTGATTTGGTTTATCATCAATTTTATTGTCACTAAGCATTTACGAGCGATTATTTTAGTTGTTGGTTTTTATGGTCGCCAATCTGCGTTGTTCTTGTTGTTGTTTTTGTTGTTGCTTATCGCTGCGCTGTGTCTATGATTATCTCTAAACGCTGGCTGCGAAAACAGGGCCTAAATCAGACCTCGTTGACTGTGGTATTTCATTTATAGTTGGGCCAACATTTGATTTATTGGTCAGGAGGTTATTGACCATTATGTTTCGCATATAACTCAGCTGTAATATTTGTTTAGATTTCGCTGTTATAATTGTTCATGTTGTTGCTGTTGTTGCTATTTTCCATGTTGATCAATACAATTATTGGCGTAATGTTGACAATTGCATGGTTGTTGGCTGTCATTGATGTTGCTGTTGTTGTTGTTGATGTCGCTGCTGCTGCTGCTGCTGCCACTCTGCCAATAAATTTTCAACGCTAAATGCATAAAATGTTTACAAAGCCAATGCTGGGCGATAAATCAAATTATTGGACTGACAATTGCATGTAGAAATATGCAGTATGCAGAGGAGTTGAACAAACTGCCAACCAAATACCCTATAATTATGAGTATTATGAAAATTGCATAGGGCAAACTCAAGCTTATGCAATTGAAAAGGGGAGTAATTAAAGTAGCAGCATGAACAAGATGTTCAAGGGAACAAACCTCTTTAATTTGTGTATAAAATAAACTTTTGCCAAATCAAATTTAAAAAATTATATTTTATAAAATCATAGCTAGTATATGAACTTTTAACCTAAATTGCAAACAAGCTGCAAAAGTGTTTAAGAAAAACTGTCTGATGACTTAACCATGAGTTCAAGATAATACATATATATATATATGTGCATGTATATATGCATATGCATGCTGCCAACAGTTACATTAACATCGTAACATTGGCTATTACGCTCGAGCGCCTCAGCTTAATCAGAAGTGTTAAATGCCTCATGAGCTGGCAAATGTTGCCTTCTCATGACACACTTTTGCGCCCCATCTCTCTGAGAGTGTTGTACAACAACAACAGCAATTCAGCCGGCAATTGTTTGCGCATTTTTACTTATGATACGTTAGCATATTTCTTTCTGTTCTGTTGCACTCACAGATTGCGGTTAAGCATGCGGCAACAGCAACAGCAAAAGCAACAAGCAACAGTCGCAAGAACAACAACCTGAAGAGCCATGTGAGAATGTTTTTGGCCCGGCCCAAACACGCACAGTTGCATGAGCGCTCCTCAAACGGTAAAATGCGTGCTCGCAGGGGGCCAACTCGAGGCCGGGAATTGGATGCTGTGAGTGTGTCTCTGTTGCTGTTTGCCGTCTGCAGTCTGAAGTCTGCATGCAACCCGAAGAAATCGAGTCACATGCACGACAAAGCGGGACAGTTGGAAACTTTTGCTTATTTAACTGTAACTGTCTTTCTTTATGCAGGCAACAACAGCAATGAGGTGTTGTTGCCACTTAGAACGGGCCGCCGCTGCGCAGGCGCAGCATCATTTCATTTTTCAACTGTCAATGGCAAGTGGCAATCGCCGTCGTCGTCGCAGTAGTTTACTGTAACAACACCGGCGCAAGTGCAGCGACAACATCAACATCAACAACAACAAAAACAACAACAACATTAGCAGCATCTGTTGGCCGCTTCAACAGTTGCTGCAGGCGGAGATTGTTAAACAGATTGCTAACTGCCAGACTTCAGCTTGTATTCCCCTCTCTCTCTCCCTCTCTGTCTCTTTCTCTTTTTGTGTGTCTCTATTGTGATTGAAGTGAAGCGGCAATACAAGTGCATTTCACCTTCTACTTCAACGCGTATTCTTGCAGCAAATTAAATCCATTCAACATTGGCCAGCGGTCATTGATCATTGATCATGTCGATGTTGATATTGATTTTGTTTTTAATCGTTTACGAAGAGAAAAGTGTATTTTGGATTTGTTAAAAAGAGAACTAAAATTGAAGAATATATACCATATATATCAACCTTCAATTGTAACTTCAGAAATCAAAAATCCAAATAACAAAAAATCGATAATTCGAAATAGGAATAATAAATTATTACTGAAAGCGAGTATTGCGCAGTCGGTTACACCCGATTGGAACGCTTTTGCTGGTTTTGTTGTTGTGGTGTTTAACCAGCATTTAACTTAAGCCGATTTACGATTTATGTGAGAGTCAAACAAGTCAGGCATAACTGACTGCTGGCCATGCCTAACCCTTTGTGGCCCTGCCTCTGTGCGCATATGTGTGTTGGTGTGTGTCTGTGTGTGCGTCTCATTAGCATGTGGGTGCTGTGTGTGCTCTGGCCGATTATGGTGGCCACCAGATGCGCAGCTGCCGATAATGATGACCAAGCTGTTTGTGTCAGTTTTGAGTTTCCTTAGAACTTGCCGTTGTGTATTCCATTGAAGCTGCAGCGTCAGCGGTCGCCGGTTGTATTGCATTGTGTGTGTGTGTGTCTATAACGGTGCATGCAACGGTGCGTAATTGAAATGTCACCGCAGGGTCAAGAGCGGAACGCATTATCTAAAACCAAATTCAGTTGCTGCAACAACAGCTCGCATATTAAACGCACATCGATTCGGTGCGAGCGCGCTCCTGGCCGAAAATCCAATTATCGGCCGCAACAGCAGCAGCAGCAGCAGGCCAGCGACGATATTGGGCAAGCGGCGTGTTGGTCAGGTCAACATGTTATTATTGACAAATGGAAATGTCAAAATGAAAAATTAACTGTAAAATCAACAGTCAAAAAACCAGCAGCGGCCAACAAACAGCCAATGACAATTGAAAATGTCAAAATTCGCGCGCCCAACAGCAGCAGCAGCAGCGACAACAACAACAACAACAGCGACAACAACTGACAACAGCTCGAGGTAATGGGCAAAAACGAGCAGCATATAGCTGCCAAATGGTCTGAAATATGGGCGTAATGGCGCTGTAGCTGCCTGTCCCAACATGCCGCACGCCCCCCAAAAAAATCCATGTAGCAAAAGTTGCGCGCGAATAACAGGCAACAAAATTGACACCGTCCAGCAGCAGCAGCAGCAACAGCAACAACAACAGTTGCTAGCGTTGCCTGTCGTCGCTGACCGTTGTGGACACTCGACGCGCCATTTGAATGGCGACTGTGCCGCCTGCCTCTGTCAGCGTTGTGTGTGGTTGTTTTTGTTGCTGTTGCAGTCAAGTTGCCGCCGTTGTTGTTGTTGTTGTTGTTGCAGTTGTTGTTTTGGCAATAACCACTTGATAAATGATAAATTAATTGAGTGCTATTGCCAAATAGCGGGGTTTTCATATGCCCTATGCAAATCAGTTAGTTCTCTTAACTATTTCAATTTGATTAATGTTGCTGCAGCTGATCTACTGCAGAATTTGTAACTATTTGTTAATAAACTTATATAGAAAAAAATCAAGTAACAACTATTTTATGGAGAGAAAAACAAACAAGCTTTTCACATTTAACTTTAACCTTTTGACCTTTTATCAATTTATAAAAAATAAAAAACAGACAGAAAGTTATCTTTATCTAATTAAATTAAAAAATCCAATTAATAAAAAGACATATAACTAAATTTCATACACAGTACTATAAAGTAGCGAATTCTAATTCTACAATATTTTTTTTCTTTTTGTATAGTGTATTTCCAATTCGTATATTTAACTTTTTGCAATTCATTATATTTAGTGTTTGGGTGGCTGAAAATTGCTTTAAAGCACCAAAATTTCGTAAGTTTTGTAACTTTTCCGACGTTTTGGCTGTGGGTCACAAGGACGTTGCATGTGAATACAATCTAAATTCAGTGGTGCTGCTTCAGTTGGTGCTGAATGCGCCACGCGCTGAGTCAACACGTTTGTCACCTGTAATTAGTGAACTTGCATTTGACTCGTGAGTGGAGATGGACGCTTGCAACTGCTTAGATATACGTTCAGGTTGCAGATTGCTTTATGCATCACCATCATCAAAAATATAATTTATAATAAGATAAACACTCTCTAAAAAGAAATCTAATCGTGTGTTCTACAAGTGAAATAGTGTATTTTTTACAGTTTAATCAAAATCAACTATGCAAAAAGTTATAGGTAAGCGATTAACGATTATTCCTGGCAATTGAAGCTAAAACTAAATGTGGAAACATATGCATGAGTAAATGATGTGTAAAATATCAATCCCGGCGACTGAGCAAATTAAAACAAAGCCAAATAAAAAATGTGATACACAAATATTTGCATAACACTTCATGTTTAGCAAATGCCAAAGCAAAACACACACAAACACACACACACACAGACACATGCTTAATGTGGCCAGAAGTTGCAGTAACAGCAGCAATCTGCTAAATATTGCTTATTTTCAGCATGGGGAGCCGGATGAGGAGTAGGGGGCACGGTGTCTGGGGTATGGTAACAAAATCAACAGCAATGCTAAATTGTTTAATTGAATTTACCGCAGATGCGCTTAAGTTGGCAGTAATTTAGCAAAGCCATGTAGTATTTTCTAAATGTATCTCACAGTATTTGTATCTGTATCTGCATCCTTGTTGCTGCTGCTGCCATTGCCAGCCAGGGACGTGCTAGCAGCTCAAGCACATGGGCTCGATTGTCGTCGCAATACAAATACAAAACACACTACACACACACACACACACACAGAGACACACACTTACGGCAAAGAACAACAAGCAGCATTTGCGATGCAATGAAATGAAATGTATCTATAAGCGACACACACACTCCAGATACACACAATGTCCGTCTGCCGAGTGGTATGCTATGTGTGTGTGTGTGTGTGTTTGTGTTTCAGCATTGGCAAGTGTTTTCTTCCTGTAACTATGCATTAAATTGAAAATGGCATAGAAAGTGCTACAGAGCGCCGTCTGAATTGCTTCGATTGCTTCGTCGGGTTCTAGATTTCTCCCGGGCCCAATTATGCGCAGCGTGTGCATGCTTTCATTTCTCAATTGGCCGCAGACTCGCCAGCTGACATTGCTCAATGTGTATGCTTAATGCTGTTGATATTTAAGCTGGCCATACTTTTTCTTATTTTATGCTGCTGTGGATGCCAAAGTTCGTCGCGTTGCCAATTGCAACATGTTTCCATAGATCGCTGCCAATTAATTTGTGCTTGCGCTTAGTTCATTAGTTGCAGTTAATTCTATGCCATTTTGTGGCGCTCGCCATCATTAGTTAACATTGACAATGCGATTGAGCAACTCTTTTGCAAGCGTTTCGTATAGAGTATTTTAAATTCTTAATGATATGTATTCACAAGTCGGACATTTGTACACCTGACAGTCGATTAAATGTTAGCCAAGTGTCTCTTAGTTAAGCTATGTAGATGACAATTTTTGTTTTTTAAATTTAATTCCGTTCTCATTCATCTTTTATTTAAAACTATAAAAACATAGATTTCAGTTAATTCTGATTGATTATTATAAAATAATGCTATTTGACATTGTCGAATAGTTGAAATTTGGAGACTATTTAAGCCAAAACTAAACAAAGGGTAACACTCCGTTGTTAACGGTGTCTTCGTGTTGTTCTTGGCGACACTGCAGCTCATCTGCCTGCCACACAACCAGCTGTCAAAACTCTTGGCTCTTGGCTAAGAGCGCATGCGCAGCCGGCTTAAATGCTCTTACAAGCGCGCAATGCTCTCACTCTCTCTCTCTCGCTCTCTCTCTGTGTCGATCTCTCTGTTTGTTGTGCTCTTCGTGGTCTGCCGGTTACACAGCGTTGGCGTCGTCATCGTCGTCATCGCGATGATAATGATGATCATCTTGACCATTTGTGTGTGTGCGACGCGACTCTTTTGGCTCGGAGCTTCCAACTTTTCTTTCTTGGCCTGAACTTCTTGGACTTTCTTGCCAGCATGCTTAAAAGTCTTTTGGAAGCGCCAAGACCACAGTCAGTACGCTTTGTGCGCTTCAAGCGTTTGGTTCGTTGTAACGGAAGTGTTTTAACCAACTCAAATACGATACGTAAAGGCCTTGGCCAAAAAGGATGCGAATAACGTTTACGACTGGTGCAATGCAAAAGTGCGTGAATGCAATACGATTTTTATAATTAATAAACCCAAAAGAAATATAGCCCAAATCAGAATTGTTCAGAAATCAAATTGAATAAATAAAATAACAGAAACAATCAAATCGAATTGCAATTGAAAAATAAATATTAAATAACGCACGCGAGTTGTTCCACAAACTTGTTGTTGTTGCTGTCGCTCAGTTATTGTTGTTTATGGATTTGCTCGCCTTTTTTTTGTTGAATGCATTTCCGCTCTAACACTTTGTTGTAACTGCTGCTGCAGCAGCAGCTTCTGGCCACGAAGCGCGGCGCGTCAACAGGTAAGCCTCGCATTCAGCCAGGATTAACTTTGCTTAAACTGTTAAAACAACTAAAGCGACAGCAGATAGTAGAGAAAGAGACAGAGACAGCGACAGAGACAGAGACCAAGCCCAGTCCGAGCCCAAACCGTAACCAAAGTCCTGCAATCACAATACAGCCCCTGGTCGAGTGTCGACCAAAGCGGATTACTCTACAAATATTTACAAGCCTTGAATAATGTTGGTGTGTGTGTGTGTATGTGTGTGTGTATGTGAGTGTGTATGTGATGTCCTTTTTTATATGGACATATTTCATATTTGCTGCTGCTGCTGCTGCTGCTGCTGATAGCATATTTATTTTCAAATAGCCTGGCAACATAAAATGCAGCGGCAACAGTTGCAGCTGTGCTGCTGCAATCAACATTTTGGCAACAATGTTAGTTTTGTGGCCCAAACGCTGGAAAAGTTAAAGGCCAACAGGCGCGCACAGGTGAAAAGAATGAAATGAAAACTTGTCTTTAATTAAAGAAACGGAGCAAAGCGAAGCAGCATAAAAAAATTACAAGAAAAAAACAAGTGCAACAGCAGCAGCAGCAGCAGCAGCAGAAACAAGTAACACTCACACATGCACACATACGTGTAACAGAAAACAAGTTAAAATGCCTCAGCTACATTTGGTCAAGTTTACAGAACCAAACATAACTCGACTGTTTGTCGAGTAGAGCTAAGAACTTTAGAGTGGAGGGAGAAGCGAGAGAGCGAAAGAGACAGAGAGAGAGAAAGAGAGACGAGACGAGAACAGTTGCAGGCTCCTAAAACAGCTTTGTGTGATTTTTAATGAACCTACTAAGAACTTGGCCAACTAGCCAAAGCCCAAATCCCAGCCAACCAGTCAAACATAAACTAGCTTGGCTTTGCCATAATATGCTATTGTTGTTGTTACTGTTGTTGTTCTTCGGCCAAAAAATAGACGATATTATAAAAGCAGAAAACAATGCGCAATATTTATGCAAGCATTAACAGGCAAATCCTCTACTAACTGTCCGTCCGTCTCGCGGTCTGTCTGCTGGGGTATTATGCTCAGCTTGGTAACAAACTTAAGCTGACAGCGCTTGCTGGCAAATGTATCTACACAGTTTGAGTTACTTTCTAAATAGCATTTTACATTGTGCCTGGCCTGAGATTAGTGCAGTTGCAGTTGCAGTTGCTGCCGTTGTTCTTATTGCGGTTGTTGTTGCGGTTAAATAAATAAGGCAGCGACGTGCTCATAGTTTTGCCACAGCTCAGCAAATAAGAAATTGCATTGCTGCAAATGTTGTTGCTGCTGCTGCTGCTGTGACTTGCACAAATGCAGTGAGTGATATTATAGATGCGTTCTGCTCGCTTTTCCAACCCACTTCCTTTTTAGCTGCTGCCCATACTAAGTGTTATAGCTGCCACTTCATTGTTCTAGCTGCAGTTAATAATTGCCAGACAGTCAGTCAATTTGCTGCGCTTTAATCAAGTCAAACTGCAATCACACACACTCTACACACACACACACACACACGCGCGTAATTACCGCAACATAGCGGCCCATCTGTAATTTGAGCACTCGCACGAGTATCTTTGTGCTGTGTTTCTTTTTTCATAATTTTTTGTTTTATGGACAAAACGTGCAGCTTGGAGAGTGTTTAGAGGCTTGTCCAGGTATTTAACTTGGTTAGCTGCATCGAGCCAAATGCCACAGCTGACCACGCAAAATCTTTGGCTCAGCTGTGGCCGCATGACATAATAACCAGTTGGCCCACTGCTGATAGGTCAAAGTTACAATAGCTGCAGCCGTCCCCCATCTAATGCAGAAAATCAGCTAACACAATGGTGCATTTTTTTGGGAATTTTCATTTCGACAACTTGTGGAAATGCTTGAAAGTCTTTAAATGTGATGAAATATTCCATAGGGAATATAATATTCAATTTGTGCCTTATTCGTATATAAGTTAAATGTTGCCAAAATATGGCCAAGTACTAGAAGCATTAAAAATAGCTAAATATTGTTAAATACTTAATCGTGTTGATCCGAAATTCAAACAGACAGGCGGCTAAAACTAATCAACTTAGCTAGCTGGATCAAATTTATATGAATTATGGGAATCGAGATATAAAACCTACTATTTTCTCCTCCTTTTACTCTCTCTCTCTCTCTCTCTCTCTCTCTCTCTCTCTCTCTATCTCTGGAGCAGGAACCCATATGTTAAACTTAAATACATTTTGATGGCCATGTCTCAAGCAAATATTCCTACTTCTATTTCTGCCCTTGTTATTCTTTCACAAATATCTCAAGAAACTTCACCTCAAAGAATAATCAGAGTTTTGCGTATAATTTATAATCAAATCGTATGAATATAGATTGCATTTTGCACAATTTTGTGCCGTTGCTAACGAGATGACAGCCCATATGTACATAGGCCCAGTTTTAATATGAACGCTTTGTGCTGTTTCTTTGTGTTGCCAACTTCCATTATCTGAGCCAAGTTAAATATTATGCTGCTGCATGCAGCAACTAGCTGCAAGTTGTTTCTTGTTCTCGGTGTCGTCTTGTCGCTGGGTAGGCAAATGGAGCAAGTTTTGCAACAACTTCGACGCCAGGCTACAATTTTCTTTTTGTTAATTAAACGCAATTATATTTATTAGTGCTGTGCTGCACACACACACATACAATCACACACACACACACACACTGAGTGAAAGATATAGATACAGATTGAGATAAAGACCGTGGCTTAGATAGCCATGTGCTGGCTCTATAATTGGCGAAAATTATTTAATTATTATAAACTGCAGCTTCCATCCAAGCCAAGCAGAACTCGGCACTCAAGTTGCAACAACTTTTGTCTTTGCTTCGTTCGCGTTATCCTATTGCAAGTTCTGTTTCTGCTGTTGTTGTTGCTGTTGTTTTTATTTCATTTATTTGTTTGCTGTCTTTTGCGCAAAACTTTTGCTCCACCAGTTTATAGCTGTCTATAGTTGTTTATTTGGCTGTTTACTTAAGCTTCTCCGAAGAATTGTTGCATTTCCAATGCCATAATTAGGTAAAATCTAATTTGGCAATCGCACGCTGCGCATATGCAAACAAAGCCCAGCATTGAACAATGATGCACTGCCAGCATTTGGGGTTTTTGGGCATTGGGTTTTGGGGTTTGGGCTTGGGGTTTTATGGTTTTCGATGTTGGTTTTATGGGTTTACCACCCGCTGCTCGCTGAGTGCCATGTAATTAATTTGAGGCGCGCATTGTTGTTGACAGATGAACGTGGCAGTTGCTGCTGCTTCTGTTGCCGCTGCTTCTGCTGCTGCTGTTTGTTAACTTGATTAATTAAAATGCAGCAGCTTTTAACGGCGTCGAGCTGCATGGCGTGCACATTTGCCATAAGTTTGTTATGTGCCAGTTTATCAGCTGCTTATGCAATGAACAATGTCTTAACTCATCGTCTCAGCCCCCAGAGACTCGCAGATTTTCAAGCGTCTTCAGCTAAAATAAATACACTCAAGAAAACATAAGAGATTTTTGGCTTAAAGCAGAAACGAAATTCTAGTTAAATTTATCCAAAAAGCAACTATTAAAGTGACTCAAGAATGATGAAGAATACATTATTAACTTTTCATTATATTTACTTGATATAAAACTATCTATGATTAAGCCAATACCAGTGGATAGCCTTAAAGTGAACTTCAAATAAGCAAAAAAACAAATTTGCATGGATTTAATCAAAAGTTCCACAAGGCACTACTCAGTTTTGGCCGTCAAAAACTAGGTGGCTTCTTCGGACTGATTGCAGCTGAAAACGCTGCCGTGGTGCACGTCAGCGGCAGGAATGAAAGTATGTTGGTTGCACAGTTTTTGGGCACACACAGGTTAATTTGAAAGCATCTAAGTTTTTGATGTGCTCGGGCGCAGTTGGGTGCAAAGAGTCTGGCAAAAGACTAAAAACAGCCAAAGCCAAAGCCGCTCACCAACTGTGCTGTGTTGCCTGACGTTGACTTGTGGCCGTGTTGCTGGCAGCAGGCAAACATGAGACACACACACACACACACACACACACACACACCAGAAGTCAGTCAACGTGCCACATGTCATGGGAACTTTTAGTCGACGCGAAATGTTGTGAAATCATGGGAGTGAAATATTTTACTTTGTTCATTGCACATTTATTAATAAAGATTTTCTTTGTTTTTATTTCTTGACTCTTTTATAAGTCCAGCAACATTTTTGCATGCAGCTGCAGCAGCAGCAGCTTTGCCTTTGCTTCTGTGGAATTTTTAATTTAATTTATATATTGCATTTGGCTCCAAGACACGAAACTGAGACGCCGTTCTTTTAGTTGCAATTTTCTACTCGCGTGCCAGCTATGCTTTTTGGCCAACAAAACAGAACGTCAAAGAGTCTGGCAGGCAGTCTGCATGGCGTATACGCAATGCAAATATACGTATACGAGTCAAAGAGTATATATTTATTTGAAATAATTCATGCGCATCTGTGTTAATATTATTCTGTTGCCGATGCTGCTGCTGTCAGACACGAAGCTTAACCCTTATTTGAACCCATCCATCCAGCAGGGGGGCGGGGTCAGCTGTCGGTTATTGTAGGCGACTGACTTTGAACTCTTGACACATTTGGCAGTCGCCTGTCATAGTTGGCTAAAAAGGGGTAATAGGTCACTTGGGAATTTATGCTCGCCATGGAAACATGTGCTCTACAGCCCACATCAATTTTTTATATGCCACAAGTTGTAAGCCAGCTGCTGCTGTTAACATTTTGGGCCTTGTCTCAGCTCCAGTTGGCATCTGACCTTCAGCTTAACAAAGCGGCAATTGCTGCTCCGCTTATTGTGCACTAAATTATGTTATTAAGCTTATTTAAGCGCATTATACGGCTTGCAGCTGATAGTCATGGGTGACATTTCTGCTTCTTTCTGGCGTGCAATCAACAATTGATTTTTAATTTTCAATTTACAACAATTGTATTGTACATAGAAATGAATATTTATTTTGTGGCACATGAAAAAATAAACACGCATCACATTTTCATTGCCTGAAAATAATGCAATAGTAATAACAACTTTAACAATACGCCGCCACACATCAAATTTATATATATATATTTATATTTTTTTTTTAAACATTTTTGATTATATTTTATGCAATCACTTTCACAATCCATCAAAGGGTCTGCAGTGCCATAAACAAATTGAATTTCCAGCGTTAAATACAATTAATCATTGTAATTGATTTGGCATATTGTTATTGACGTTGTTATTAAAAAAAAAATATATATATATTGACTAGCAAAAAAGATACTCATTTAATAAGTAGTAATAATAATCATATTTTTTTTTTTGCACATTAATTAACAATATCAGACGCTGCAATTCAGAGATAACACAAATGCTGAACAAAGTGATTAATTTGTTGCTGCCACAAAATGTGCAGTTAATCGTAGTCTCTTTATATATGCATGAATTGTGTTTGTGTTTGTGTGTGTGTGTGCCAAAGTGCTTTCAACGCACATCATCATCATCGGCATGCTCATTATCAACAGCAGCATAATGAAATTCATGGCTCAATCAGCACTTGAGCGCGCTTTTCCGAGCATGTCCGGCAGCAACAATATGCCAAGCTAAACGCCGAGTGCTGTCCATAATCCATTAGAAAAAGTAGCAAATTATGATTTATTGCAGTTAAAAGGGGCGTCGGGGGCGTGCTCATGCCACAAAAGCCGCAAAGTGTGCGCTGCAAAGTATGCAGCAACAACAAAAGTCTTCAACAACAAACACACATTTTCTATGCGAGCCAGCTCAAAAATTGGTAACAAAAAAAAAATATTAACAAACTTTGGCTCGTAAAACGAAAGAGTATTACTCCTAAATGTAAAACTCTTGTAATAGAGGGGGGAATCAACTTATTTATGGCTGGCAACTTTTGTAAATGCGTTGCGGCACATTGGCTCCCAAAATTAAGTAGACGCCGTGTGCTCTATTGGCGCCCACAGCAGCATTGCACATGGCCCAATTAATGCTCTATTTATGACAGAGAGCCGCAAAGCATTAGTTGCAAAGGTCACTGTGATGGCTCAATTATACGCATGAGTAATGTGCGTGTTTGTTACTGCTGTTTCTTCTTCTTCTTCTTTAACTTCTTCATATTATTATTATTATTTTGGCCATGATTGGTGTGCATTAGGTTTTACGCCTAATGAGCAACAAATTGGGCCAAGTTTTTGGTCAACCCTATTGCGTTATGCATGCAAGAAGAAGACCGGCTGCATCATTCAGTCATTCGCTCATTCTTGATTATTGTGCGCTCATCGGTGTATTTACAGTTCTGGCTGAGCTAACAAAATGCCACTTTAGTTAATAACTTTGACCGCAATACCAAAGAGCAAGAGCCATTAGCATATGCTTAGCACCAGAACCGA
Organism: Drosophila melanica; assembly: GCA_004143765.1. Classification (NCBI taxonomy): domain Eukaryota; kingdom Metazoa; phylum Arthropoda; class Insecta; order Diptera; family Drosophilidae; genus Drosophila; species Drosophila melanica. The sequence continues at coordinate 41,453 of SCDT01000648.1, read as the reverse complement.
ACAAAGCCAAATACCGAAAATCAAACAGCCAAATCCAAACCAGTTTTTTGTTAAGAATTTGACAAAAGGAAATCAGAGCTCGCCCGCGTTAAATGGGTCAACAAAGTTTCCCACTGATCTGCTGGCACAAGTTTAATTAACACTACTCAAAACTCTTAACTATATTACTATTTCTATTTTTTTTTATTATTTTTTTATTTTCTATTTTCGCGAACTTTTCACTACTCATTGAACTAGTGTTATGAATAGGTTTTGCGTATTTCACACGGCTTGAAAAACAACAAGAACAAACTAATTAAAGCCAAACAAAAGGTGTGAGAAATGCAGCTGAAAACGGGCACTCGCTGCTCTCCAGCGTTGTATCTTCATATGGCTTTAGGTGTATCTGTATCTGTATCTGTGAAATTGAATGACTCGACAGGGAAAGGCGCATAATAAACCATAATGACGAAATTACTATATTTAGTATGCTAAAAATCGGTTAAAGTGTCAGTAGGTTGTCAGCAGCTGCCTTCATTAGCACCACACACACACACACACATATACACACACTCGACTCCAGACTGCCGCTGAGCATCATTTTTGCTCTCACTTTAGCCAAATAACGCCTGCGACAATTGCATGATATTGCAATTTTTTTATTTATTTCTTTTGTATCATCATTTGGCGTTAACTTCTTTTCACCTGAAGATGACCAGGCTGGAACAGTTGTACAGCCTCCGGTTAGTGTCTGGCAATGTCGGCTACTGCGTGGCCAATGCATGAAAATCTCTTCAGCACGATTTATGAGTGTATTCCTCTTTTGCTTGTTATTTATTTCTAGCCAAGCAACTTTCATTTTTGCTGCCGTAGAATATCAAAAGACAAATGCTTGATAAAAGAAATATACAAAAAAACAAAAAAAAAAAACAAATGTGTATCGAGCATTTCAATAGGTTATTGGCATCTATGTGTGTGTGCGAGTGCGTGTGTGTATATGTTTTTATAGCACTTTATTTAGTCCGCTTTGCGCACTTGACTCGCCCCCCTACCCTTCGACCGGCTCAAGTGATTGTTTGTGCTTGTTTGCTGCTGTTCATGTTGTGTTGTCTAGTGTATTTTGACGCGCCTAGAAGAGTGTGCTCCAAAGTGTCTGAAGTGCGGCAATTACTAGCGCAGCACGCGGCACACAATGATGCAAGTATTCGGTTGCAGCAACTGCTTTTGCTGCTGCTGCTGCTTCTGCTGCTGATTAGCTTTTATCAGCCAGTGAATTTGTGCATGCAGAAGAGTCTCTTCAACGACATTCTCAAGTACATATCATGCAAAGCTGATCTTGAGCCAGATCGGCGCTTAAACCGTGCAGACCGTAAATTGAGAGAGCCAACAAGAACAAGAACAACAACAACAGCTTTGAGGTTCATGATTCTGTTCTTTGTCGTTTTCGGGTTTTTTTTCGGTAACGTTATAAAAACTGAAAGCTACGCGCATTCAGGTGACCCACATTCGCTCAGCAGCAGCTGCTTGTCTGGCGTGTTTGGTGTTTGCCGTTCGGACCATGTTCTTTGCCCGAAAAATCTGTCCATGTTCGGCCAAAACAACAGCAACAGCAACAACAACAACAACTGATACACACAGGCAGCCAGTTTTTTATAACGCTTTTTGCTTTTTTTTTGATTCTTTCGTTCAGCATTGACTTTTTGGCATGAAATCAATCTCTTTGCCATTCCCATAAGCCGAACCCCTAACTCTCCCGCCCGCCGCGCATCCAATTTGAGTATTTCAATTCTTGTATTTTTTTTCGTTTTTTTTTTCTTTATTTCGTTTTTTTTTTTCTTGCACGCGTACCCGTCTGGAATTTTAAATAATACATTTGACGCTTTCATTTTAGCTAAAATGCTGCAGGCAATCGCAATTTTATTAACGCCTACCTCTTATACTTTTGCTTCCTACTTTTTCTACTTATTTTTTTGTGCGTTGATTTGTTGCTGGCCAGTCTTAATGTCATCATTAACTTTTGGCCATTTCTCCATTGAACTTCAATTAGCCACGGCTGACACTCGCATTTCCGCAAGGCATTTTCGGAATTATTTTTATTTTTTTCTATTTATAAATTATTTTTTGGAAAGTGTCGCAATTTAAAATTAATTGCCATTTAATTAATGAAATAGGGAGTAGCTGTAGCTAAATTTGTTATTTGTTGCAAATTCGATTCGCTTACAAAATTCACTTTTAACAATTTCAACTTTTTCAATTTCTTTGCACAGATGCACGATTAACTATTGAAATGTTTACCCTGCTGAGCAATTAGCTGCATACGGTAAGTACACAATGAAATTGGTTTTCGTATACCCTGTAAATTATCAAAAGAGGAGAGATATCTCCTAGACACATGCATTATTTTCACATATCAAACTATAAAGGAAGTTTCACAAACATTTGGTTTAATTCATTTCAGTTTTTAAATATTTGCATATTTTTACAATTTTTACTGGGTATCGCTATGCAAGTACTTGAAAGAGACAGCACATATTAATTAGTGAACAGCTCAAACAAATATCAGATATTTTTGGCCATTGCCTTCCATTATTTGGCATTGGCTTTAGTCAAAGTCGCGTGTTTGCCAAATGTGCGAAATATTTGCTAAAATCAAATGGTTAAATTATAATCCAAAATATTACAGCCAAAATGTGCCGCTACCAAATGCTCTACCTGTAGCTTTTCCAATTTCCTGCATTGCATATTCAACTAATTTAACGTAATTTAAGCCTTTTTGGCTCTCGCTTTGGCATGTGCCAAATGCATGGAATGCTTGGGGATTTCAATAAGCCCACTGATATTATGTTCTCAACTGCACGCTGGTTTCCTGGGCCTGCAGCTTAGCTTTAGCACATGCCAAACATTTCATTTCCATCAGTTGCCAACACTTTTTCGGGTGGCCATTTTTATTGAAAAGAAACGAGCCGAAATTTGGCCCATCGAAATTATTTGCCAATGTCAGTGGGCACAAAAACAAGTAGCACAGAAAATGCAAATAAAATACAACAACAATTACAAATATAACAATACACATAACAACAACAACAACAACGAGAACAACAACGAGAACAACAACGAGAACGATGCCAAACAAATTCAAGCAATATTCGCTCATTGAGCTTTTAAGCTTCGAAGGGCTGAGTGCCGAACACTGAATACTGAGTACCGAATAGTGAGTAACGAAAACTGGGTACTAAGTACTGAATACTGAATACTGTGTATACCCTATATAAACCAGTTGTGCAACATTTGAGCATTCCAAAATGTTCTTCTATCAAAAAATATAAATTATGAATTTATTTTATTTTATTAATCTAACCAAACTCTTACACCAATTGATAACAGATAAATGAGTATTTAAATTAATTCATTGCTAAGGCTATCACTCGACTCTCGAGTTCTTCTTAGTTCTTTTTGCAGATGCCATTACTTTGATGTGGCCGCTATAAGAGCCAAAATAAATACAAAATGTTGGCTATCAATCGGCCATTTATGAATCTGATTTTGTGCAGAGTACAATTTTAATATAGGGGCAAACATAAACTGGGACACAATATGTTTTCCGCTTGAGCGCCCAACAAAGAGAATGGGCAATTACAGTGTGGGAAAATACACAAGACTGGAGAGTTGGATATTAGTATCATCGATTTGATTAACTTAAATAACCGGGAAATGTTTGTATCAATGTTCGATTATAGTTCGCTTATTTGCGATACTTGACACAAAAGTACTCATGAATGTTAAATACGCTCGTGGGTAAATGGGCGTGGTCGATTTGCCCCATAAAACCCATCTCGACCATCGTCAAATTCCATTCAAATTTTGTTGCAAATATTTTTGGTGCATATTGCGCTAGTTTTGTTGTGTGCGAAAGCAAATTCAACAAATCAGTGGAATTTTGTATGCATATTTAAGCATTTGTGGCGCATTCTGGATATTGACATTGAGTACGAAATCGAAAAAGATTACAAAAAAAAAAAGGTATTCACATAAATGCGAGATGTACTAACGAACTGTTGGATTTACATTTGTATATGGACGAACAGGGGAAAAAAAACAAAAAAACAAGTTAGCAAGCGAGAAAAAAGGAAACTAAAAATATACCCTGTAGCCAGAAAAGTGTATTAACAAATGGCTAACAAAAGGAATTAAACACATAATAAAAATACATTTTTAAATTTGTTAAGGTTTATTCAAACCAACTGCGAAAATTCCGTGTATAAATATGTTATCTTATATTTTGTATGTCCTATAAGGACTTATATACTCTCTAACACAACCCATTTAGAGTTGGCTACAGGGTAAAACACACATAACCAATCATTGCTGCTGCTGTGTGTGTGTGTGTGTGTGTGGCAACTGTTTTTGGCTAATGAAGCTATTAGTGTTGGCCTTGTTATTGACCATTCATCGCTCAGCCTGCACATTGTTTTTATTTTTGCTAGTCCCGTTTTAGCCATTCCTCTGGTGCGACAGGAAACGTACATTTTCCGCAGGCCCCACAACATCAAAACCGACAATTTTTTTACTTGATTTAACAGACAAAAAAAAAAAAAAAAAAAAAAAAGGAAGAGAATATATAAGTAAGTAAATGCCGAAAGTTTTGTTTGGGGGCTGGAAAGTTGATGCCAGTTGGCTGATTTCTGTAGCATTTCCGTTGTGTTTCATTTTAATTTTCATACTCGGAAAGTGCTTTGACCATTTTCTGGTGCACAGAATGTAAAACGAATTCAAATGGAATGAAATAAAATAAAATGTTTGACTATTGGCGGAAGTGCGCCATAAGTTTATTTCTGGTGCGCCATTTTGTTTGCACATACATATACATTTATACAAGTATACATATATTTTGTGCACACACACACACACAGTCACAGAGGGAAACTTGTGCGTATTTTGGCCTTTTAGTTTTGCGTTCGACAGTTGGCGCTGAATTTTTGTATTTGCGGCGCTTATTGGCTTTTATGCGCCATAATGTAACGGAAATTGTTCAACTTTTTAAAGATATAAATATTTAATTCAAATGTCGCTTAACACCACCCGCACTGACACCACTCTAGCTCTAACTGTTGCTGCTCCAGCTCCAGTTCAATTTACTGTTAGAACTTGGGCGGCCAAAAAGCTCACACGCCAACAGCTGCCGGGCAAGCAGGCTGCCATTAATATTTTTCAACTATTTGCATAAATTAATGTGCGCACAAAATGTTGCCCAAAATATGCTTGCAGCTGGGGGGGAATGGGGGCGGGTGGGTTGTGGGTCAGTGCGCGTTTTAATAGCGTTTGGAAACGCCTCGCTTTGGACGTTAGCTAAGCCTTCGTTCAAAGTTTCGCCCGCATGAATTTCGAATTGCAATTGCACATCGGCCTCGGGCGTATATTCCTTCAGTAAACTTTATCCAGCATATTTTAATACCACATGCGCATATTTTTTGCTACAAAACTGGGTTGGGCGCTAATTCGCAATTAGTTACACTAAAGGTGGACGTTGTGTCAGCTGCTGTCGCAGCTGCTCCTTCAGATTCCGCCCCACACCCCCCCGTTGCCCTGGTGCCCTGCACTGCTGTGGATGTTAGCCCAAATTCATAATACGTGCGGGCTGGCTTAATGGAAAGTTTTTGGCCCGGCCAGAGGAAGCTGGCTGCGTGGAGTTGAGCGAATGCACAGCATTCATAATTCAACCCAAATATTGCATATTTATGAATTTTTAATTATTACAAATAATTTTAAAAAATGTTGAGTGTTTTAACAAAGTTTTTGAATACCTAAAACGAATCTATTCGTATTGTAAACAAATATTTAAAACACATTTGTTTTTAATTTAATGCACTAAGACTATAAAAACGGATTCATAAAATAACAAAAGTATAATAAGCTAGTTTATTTTTATAACAATTTAGTTTTTAAGTACGTTTTAAAAGCCGCTTACGGTACTTTAGTTTAATGGAAAGTAGCTGCTACTTAATAGAACTTAAATACTTTAGATTTGTCAGGCAAGAATTCAATTTACACTCAGTGCACAGCCACACTGCTATATGCGGTGTATGTGGTGTACGTGTGTGTGTGTGTGTACGTGTGTGTATGCTGGAAAATGAGTTGACTGGTAATTGAGTTTTTAGTAGCTGTTAGCGGTGCCACAGCAGCTCTTTGCGCCACTTAGTGGCAAAGATGTGCACACACACATGTTTTCTCTTATATGTATATGTGAGTGTGTTGTTGGACCAGCAGCAGCAGCAGCAATAGCAGAGGTGCATTGTAGCGCAAATTAACTACATATGTATGCAGGCACACACTCACACACACACAAACACACTCGCACACATGCACATTGCCGAAAATCACGCAGCAGCAAAATGCAAGTTAAAGTTTCCTCAGAGGCGCAACCAAATCAAATTTGCACCAAAAACCAAAGGTAAACTTTGAACGCTAGTGGCGGACATTTGCCTGTGTGTATCAAGGTGTTGCTGTGTGTATGTGTGTGTGTAGGTGTGTTTGTGTATGTGCAGCCACACACTCATGCAAATTCTCACGTCGCTTATTTGGTAATTTACGCGAGTGCGAAAATGCGTTGCGTGTTTGCCTAACAAGTCTATATCTCGGTGTGTATGTATGTGTGTGTGTGTGTGTGTGTGAGAGAGAGTGTTTTAGGCTACAGCTGAACTTCATAAGCTTGCACACACATTCAGACAATCGCAGCTGCGGTTGCTTTAATTAAGCCATCTAAACATTTTGGCTCAAAAATGCAACTGCATTTTGTCAGCCGCAATAAATTCGCATAATAAATGGCCATAGTTTAACTGTGTCAACAGCAGTCTTCACAATATATACAGTTATATGTGTCTGTGTGTGTGCTACCATATCTATTCACAAATTTGGCATGCTAAACTGCGAGGGCACAGAAAAAAAAGCGAGAAGAAGCAGCTTCACCTGCACATAAAATGTTAAACAGCAGGCTAATGCTCAAAAAGATGCACAAAAGTGGCCAAAATGCGCCGCAGGCTAAAGGACACGGGCAGCTGTTGCTGCTGCTGCTGACGTTGCTGCTGCATTGCACGTCAGCAACAGAAACTGAGTATAACAAAAATTATGCTAAATAGGTAAAGCAGCTTTCACGAAACTGAAACTCAACAGCGGGCCACTAAATTATGAAGTGGCTGCTGGGTGGACTGTGAGGACGGGTGGGCTGTGGGCGTGGCCAACTAAACGGCAGTGTCAATGCGGGTCAGCAGCACAGACGAGTCAACAACAGGCTGCTGAGTGCTGCTGCTGCTGCAGTTGATGCTGCTGTTGCTGCTGAACTAGTTTAAAAACTTTAATAGACTCGAGAGCAACTATCGCCCGATCTGGCAACGTTCAGAATACACGCAACACAAATCGATTTGCCCGTAAATTGATCAAAAACAACTCGGCATGTTGCAGTCGGGCATAACCAATTGCGCAATACTCCTTCACAGTATTATAACAGTTTATATAGAGTTGGGGAGATAACTCTTCAGTGAAAATCTTCATAAAAACTGAGCACAATATATATCGTTTTATCGATTTTCGACGCTCCACTGAACATACCCAATAAATCTTAATCAACAAGCTAATATACTGTTTTCAGTTCTGGAACGAGTATAACTAGAGAGAGAGAGAGCGAAACGCAAACTTCGACTAACTAATTAAAAGACAACAGACACAAGACGTCAGTCGCTCGCAGCTTTCAACAGTTTAAAGAGCACGGCTAATTTTAGGCCAGGTTCTGTGTGGTTCTTTGGCGGGCGCACAAATCTTCATAACTGTTCGCACATTTTGGCAGAGTTTTGGACCGGGGCTGGTATCTGTGTCACAAATGATATGCGGGGCAAAAGTTCCCCTGGGTATTTGTCAGCAGTTGCCAACGCAATTGTGACAGCAAATAGAATCTTATCTGCGCCATTGCCAGGGCCCATTGGCCAGTCCGAGCTGCGGCAATAGCAACGGCCACGGCAACGGCAGCCAACTAAGCCAAATGGTTAGCGCCGGCCAACGAAAGTAGCAGCAGCAGATTCACATGAAAAATGTTCGCACATACCTTTTTCGCCTTTGGCTCAAAAGCTGCTGACTGTTAACACGCTCGCTTCGCTTGGCTTGCCTTGCCTTGCCTTGGCTTGGCTTGGCCAGAATACCGTTGTGCTGCTGCCAGCTTCCCCAGCTGCCTGCTGCCTGCTGCCTGCTGCGTTGTGTGTTACGCTCCTTTGCATTGGTTTTGTTTGCTGTCTTGATAGCGCTCCGCATATATGTATGCTATGTGCGAACAGCGCCCTCCAGCTCCCTTTATATGTGTGCAAAAGGAAGCAGCTCTTCAGCCAGCAGCAGCAGCAACAGCAACGGCAGCAACAGCAGCGGTAGCGGCAGCAGCACCCGCATTCTCATCCGCACCTGCTTTTCATTATACTCGTTTAGAAAACGAAAAGTCTGTATTGGGTTTATGAAATGTCCGTCTGTCTGCTATTGAAGATATAGACTGTATACTTAAAGCATATATTCTTGTATACCCGCGTCTTTAAAGCATACAAATTTTTAAACATATATAACTATACGTATATCTCCTTCACATTTAAAAGAAGATACATCAAATTTTACAGATATATAAGATATAACTCACAAAATTGTAAAGCTCCACAGTAAAAAGTTTCCATACGTGAATATTTTTCAAATATAATCACAATATTAATTAAGATCGTTTACAACTGTTTTCAGCTGTTGCTGTGAATGGGTATTGCGCAGTCGGTTACAACCGACTGCAACGCTCCTATTTTATCTTGCATTGTGTGCGTGTGTGTGCTCATGTTGAAGAGACGCCTCTTGCTGGGGCTGTTCAGTGGGAGTGTGTACTGTACAAGCAAACCGACTGCCGCTGGGCCAAGTGTAGCATATTTTTTACTGCTAAGTGATGATGCTTCTGTCCCGGTTGCTGTTGTCGGTTGCTTCGTTCGTTCGTTCGTTCGTTGGTTCGCTCAAATTTCCAAATTTAAAATGCAATTTAATATAGATTTAACTCAACTTGGGCGTCTCTAATGTACTTAACTTGCCCCAACGGCCATAACATACATTATGATAAGCTCGGGCCATTCGCTTAATTAACATGACTAATGCACTTGCCGCAGCAGCAAAAACCAAAAAAGGCTAAACTAACCGCTAACTAATGAGCTAGTGGCTAATCAGCGGACATGTCGTCTATGCCTACGCCTTGAAGGACGTCCACAACGCTTAACTGAAACTAATTTAGGGAACACAAGGAATACACACACACACACTAACACACACACACACATACACTGTCACACCCAGCTGATAAGGCTAAAGAGAAATTGTGCCAGTCATAACTCAAAGGATGTCGCTGGGACGCGCTATTTGAGGCGTTGCGCGTGTCTGCATTATGGCCATCATTCAGAGGCGTCAACGCAGTCCCGGCTAAGAGGATGAGTATAATCATAAAACTGCTGGGATACCTAATCCTTTCACACACACACGCACACACACGCACACACACACACTCACACACATTTGGTCACTAACTCTAACCAAAGAAACGCATTTAACCATGAAAGGATACGACTTTTTTTTTGTGACTGCTGCTGCTGTTTGCTGAATACGTAAAAAGGATTTTGCGCACCTTTCAAAATCCCTTTTTTACAGTTTTTTATTTTACTAGCCAAAGCAGCTCGAGTGAATGCATGAATGCATGATGATTGAATGAATGAATCGGCCCATGGCCAAGGCCTACAACAACAACAAAAATGAGTAAGAACACTGAAGTCGAGTGTAACCGACGGCTCTATACTCATTCACATTGTAAAAAAAACAAACATGAAAACTCGTTCACAATTCAGATTTTTAAAATTTTGAAAAAAAAAATTTTTTTTTTTTTGACAATGCATAAAGGGGGGTACATGCTTTTTTAGTAAGAAAAATCGAAAAAATTTGATTTTCAAAAATGCATATATTTTGAATGTAGAAACAATCTATAGGGCAAATCATGAAAAAATTGCCATCAAACGTGAAAATCGGTTCATTTTTGACAAAGTTATGGGAGCTCAAAATATGGCTCCTATGGTTCCAGGAAGTTTACATGTCAAAATTTTTCTCAATTTTGGCATGATTTTTGATCAAAAATTTGACCCCTCCAAAATCACTTTAAATGTTGTTTTTTATGCTAATTATGACAATTACAATTGATATAAAACAGAAATTCGCAATTCTAAATTTTGAAAAAAAAATTTTTTCCCAAAATTCACAAGGGGGGGGTACATGCTTTTTTGGCAAAAAAAATCAAAAAAAAATTATTTTCAAAAATTCATATTTTTTGAATGTAGAAACAATATATACGAAAAATCATGGAAAAAATGCCGTCAAACGTGAAAATCGGTTCATTTTTGACAAAGTTATGGGAGCTCAAAATATGGCTCCTATGGTTCCAGGAAGTTTACATGTCCAAATTTTTCTCAATTTTGGCATGATTTTTGACCAAAAATTTGACCCCCCCAAAATCACTTTAAATGTTGTTTTTTATGCTAATTATGACAAATACAATTGATATAAAACAGAAATTCGCAATTCTAAATTTTGAAAAAAAAATTTTTCCAAAATTCACAAGGGGGGGGTACATGCTTTTTTGGCAAAAAAAATCAAAAAAAAATTATTTTCAAAAATTCATATTTTTTGAATGTAGAAACAATATATACGAAAAATCATGGAAAAAATGCCGTCAAACGTGAAAATCGGTTCATTTTTCACAAAGTTATGGGAGTTTGAAATATGGGAGGTAAGGATAAAACAGCTTTATATGCTAAGTTTCTGTCACGGACCGACTATCCACAAATCCAATATACTCTTTTCCCTTCGTAAACGAGTAAAAACACTGAAAAACTTTGTGCGTTAGGGTCAGCGGACTAATAAGCTAGGCCTGGATATTCGGCATGCCCTTCTGTGCCTCACTTGTTTTGATTATAAATTGAAAACTTTGCCGTTGTGCAAAATTTCCTAGCAAAATCAAAGTGTTTGCAAGGAATTTCGTAATTTTTCTCATCGGTTTTTTTTTTGCCCTGGTATTTCCATATGTCGTAACCCGGACAGGCGGTCAAGCGCAAAAGGCCGTGCGTCCAAGTGGAAGTGGAAGTCAGAGCCGCTCAAAGGGCGTGTATGAGACATAAAGGATATGCTTGTTAGTAACCAAATTTGCAACAATGACAAGCAAACAGACACACGAAAAGTTTTGTGACACTTTTAAGCATTTTCTGAGGGGCAAAGACAACAAAGGGTTGTCGACTTTTATCAATTTTGTTCATTGAATATGGGCATTTTTTGTTGTTGAAAAATGTGTAAATAGTTTTGATTAGGAGAACATATCAATGTATTGCATTGATAAAATATCAAATAAATATGGCCAATTAAGTTGTAAGTAATTAAAACATATTTTAAATCATATTTCAACAAAAATTGACAAAAAACTTACCAGTATTGGCAAACAAGAGCTGTAGTTCAAGGCCAGACCACAGCTGAGTGCTATGACATTCGATTGCCGCCACATGGCCCTAATTTATGCACTTATGGGCGCTGCTTTCTGAAATTCAATTTGAGTACCAATGGATATGCTCCGCTTTTATAAAAGCTACTGACTTCACTACTACTTTATATATTTATTTAAACATATATATATATATATATATTATACACTTTTATTGTCACACTCATTGTTTACCGCACGCACCGAATCCGACTAGCTTTAACACCACTGACAAACACATGTTTTGCAACACATGCCTTGTGTCAATTGAATTGCAGCCAACTTCACGCGATTGTTTGAACTTTTTTAAAATTTGATTTGCCTTTTGCAAACTGCCAAAACCTTGCAAACATGTCGATCTCCAACTACAGATTGCAGACCAGGGTGCGTCTGCAGCCGCTGGTGCTGTTCCAGATTATTGCCGCATACGAGCGTCGTCCCAAATCGGCCAAAATGGCCGTGGGTACGCTGCTGGGACGTCGCGACAGGGGCAACGACATAATTGAGATCAGCAACAGCTACACGGTGCACCACAAGGAGCAACAGATCGGTGAAGTCGAGCAGTTCAAGCTGGACACCCAGTACGCCAGCGAGATGTACGAGCTGAACCAGATCACCTATCCCCATGAGAAGATTATCGGCTGGTACAGCACCGGCAAATCCCTGTCCCGCTCGGCGGCTGCACTCCACGCCTATTATTCGCGTGAGTGCGGCGATATGCAGCCGCTGCACTTGCTGGTGGACACCACGCTGCGGGGCGGCCATTTGACCACACGGCTCTACTGCGGCGTCACGATGGGTGTGCCGGGCGGCACCAGGGGTCTGCTGTTCACGCTGCTGCCGATGCTCAAGCTAGACACGAATGGCGATGAGGCTGTCGCACTGCGTCTGATGCAGAAGCAGGCGCTGCATCCCACCAAGCAGCTGGGTCGCATGCTGCCCGAACTGGTGCACGTGGTGGAGACGACACGCGAGCTGGAGCAGAAGCTGGAGCTGGTGCTGCGCTACATAAACGATGTGCTCGCCCGGAAGCGCCGGCCGGACAACAACCTGGGACGCTCGCTGCACGATGCGCTCACTTCGGTGCCGCTCATGGATGCGGAGAGCTTTCGCCTCATGTTCAACGCCAATGTGCGCAACATGCTCATGAGCATTACACTGTCCTCCATGATCAAGACGCAGATGGAGCTCAGCGAGAAGTTGTCCTATCTGCCCGATCACTAAAAGCAACAAACGAAAACGATTCTTAATAAACGACGAATATTAAATGGGGCAAGCAGTAAAAGGTTTTAATATTAATTTTACTTTTTATATATTAGTGATGAACCATCAACCATAGGAAAAATAGTAAGTTGGTTTCCGACGTAAAAATCAACTAATTTGAGAATTTATTTTTCTTGCTTGCAGAATTTAATTGATTAAATATAATATTTAAATTAATATGGCATGGAAACAGGAAAATAATATCACAAAAGTCATTTATATAAAAACTTGAAATATCACTGAAATCAAATTCCCAAATTTCTCTTTGTAATACGAAATTGTTAAAAAACAGTCATAAAAGATTCGTGTAAAAATGGGAAAAATTACAACAAAAAAATGTGTTGCATTTGTTAAAAGAGTATTTTTCATACAACTTGCAAAAAGTTGCAGTAATCTGCCTCAAAGAATATCTGGTAATACGTTTTATATATATATTTTATCTGGGCGACATTTTAAGCAGCCTTGTAATTGTCAACGCTGCAATGATTTTTTTCATTTTCAATATTTTTTACGACTACAATAAATATATTACAGAAGTGATAATGGCAGCGATTGCATAATGGATTAAGTGCCCAGGCCTCTGGCTCTGCCAATGGCAATGTCGATGGCGATGGCGTTAACGTTGACGTTTGCTGTTTGTCGTTATATTTAAGCCATTATCAATGCGAATGCCACATGACGCACAGCCCCGCCCCCTCATTTGACTTGAGGGCGGGTTTGCGCAATGACTGTTTGCAGTTGTACTTAATTTTAAGCGATTTATTAATTTTTATACTCGTTCACGCACTCAAAAGAGTATATTCGTTGGAATGACCTTAACGATTACCCACTGATTACACAGTGTACGTGTATTGCGCTGTCGGTTATACCCGACTGCAAGGTTCTTGTTTAAAGCCGCCACACTGATTGCAGCTGCTGTTGCTGCTGCACGCAATTAATTAAAGCAGCGCAAATTATTGCGTTCAATGGAAATGTGTGCCAAAACAAAATGCAAACCAAAAGCCCTTGGCTGGGATAGAGGTGAGGGGGTGGGGGTTTGGGCCAAGGAGCAAATGCAAATGAGCAACGCACGCGCCATTTTGACAAATGATGGCAATCAAAAAGTTGCATGCCCCAGCTTAATGCGCTGCATATTGCGGCAAGTTGCAGGCGCCACTTGCTGCACAGATCACGTATACGGCACATTGGCGCTGCTGCTAAGACATTTCCAACTTTTTGCTAATTAATGTCAAAAATGTTCCATATACATAGATTTATATATATATATTAAAAGCGTTGCAGTCAAGTTCATGCCACGTGTTTTAATCCCTTGCACGCTCTGGCCTCATAACTTTAGACAGTTGGACGTGTCCCTCTCTCTCACACACACTCTCTCTCCCGCTTCTCTGCCTGACCTTCCTCGCATTAAACGTGTTTGGATTCTGTGCGCAAATCAATGCGACAATGTGAGCTGGGGGCAGCTTTCAACGGACTTTATTGTAGCCAAACAAACTTGAAAAACTAAGCAGAAAGCCCGGACATCTCGCCGAGGATTTATGCTGAAGTGTGTGCGCTTTTGTGGCCACAGTTTAGGTGTCAGTTGCAGGCCAAGCGGCGGCACACACAGAATTACGACTCCGGCCGACCGAAGCCAAACCAAACGCTGTCCGGCCCATCTGTTGGCCCTGATGCCAAGCCAACTCAGCAATTGGCAAAGACGCCCACAGCATTTTCACACACACACACACAATGACAATTGGCAGCCATAAAATACTCACACATATGCGAAGGGAGGGACAAAAAAGCGGAAACGGAACAGCCAGATAAAAATGAGAAAAAGTGATAGATATTATAATAGACATGCTTCACGTGCGCCGTGTTGACGCGCAAAACAATAATATGGCTTCAAAGCCAGACAAAAATATGAAAAACATCAGCAGATATATATAAGAGCAAACAAGTCAGCAAAGTTACGTACGCATAGTCGAAGTTTGAATACTCTACTAATTGAAATAATAAGTTGATCAAAGAAAACATTTTTTTAATCAAACAAACTCAAACTTTAACTAAATCATAAGAACGATAGCTTTAATATATATCAGGCCAATCAGTCCGATTTCAATTATGTACCAAGTTTCCCAGTTCGCACAGTTCGAATAGAACAGATACAGATTTTTAGATATATTGCTCAAAACGTCACCAAGTGCATGGCAAAACTGTAATGCCCTGTTTGTAAGGGCATAGATATGATGAGCAAAAAATGAGTAACACAACACTCATGTGTGTGTGTGTGTGTGTGTGTGTGTGTGTGTGTGTTATCCTAGTGTATTGGAATAATAGACAGCGCGCTGTGTGGGCGTGTAAACGGGAAACGAGCTTAAAAGTTACAGAAGCTAAATAAAGATTGGCATAGATATGCACGTGATTGGAATGTAAGTTGGAAATTAAGTGGCTCCTGCGGCGCCAGGGCAACCTTTGGTTGGCGTAAAAAGAAATCTTTGCGAAAACAATATATGTCATACACAACACTCTGCTGATGGGGCCAAGACAACCAGAAATGGCCAACGAATTGAGTGGCACTGGCAAAACGGAAAATGAAATGCACATTAGCACAAGGCAGAGGCCGGAACAGAGGCCTGAACAGAGGCGGAGGCAGGGGCAGAGGAGCCGGGCAGCAATAGGAAGGAAATTGTTACGTAGGCCAAAACGCAGAAGGAGCAGCTCAGGCAGCAGCAGCAGCAGCAGTAGGAGCAACAACAACAAGTTGGCTAAAAGGAAAGCGCACAAATCGAAATAAATAAATAAAATCAAATGTTCTGTGGAAAAACTTTGGCTTTGCGGAGCCAACTTAGGTAAAACTGTGCGGCGTCTCTCTGTGCGCCCGCCACACCCGCAAACTGTGCGCACAAAGCGCTGAAATTACATCTTATGAGCGTCTGGAGGTTACGCTTTAGGGAGCCGCCCGCCAGCACGGCGTATACGTAACGGCAGCGTTACGGAAACGGAAACAAAGCGATAAACTTTTGTTAGTGTAGCCCGCGCCAATCCACACTCGAGACCCACGAGAGCGTAAAAGTGCGAAAGTGCGCGCACCACTGCGACCCACCGCCAGCACCGCCAGCACCGCCAGCACCAGTCGCAATGGCACTCCTAGAAGGCATCGGTTACCAAGTTCTGCTGCCTTTGGCTTCACCGTCTGAGACACAAGCAAAAACAGTTCCGAACGGAAGCAGCGCAGCAGCAGCAGCAGCAACAACAACAGCATCAGCAGCAGCAGCAGCAGCGTGTAAATGTCGACTAACACTTGGCTGCGTTTCCTGACTGTAGCAAAGAAAATAACGAGAGCGAATCAGTTGAGGCTGGGCGTTAACTGATACCCTGTGAAAAACCATAACAAGAATCCTAAAAATATGCTACGTTTTTTGTTGAATTTGCCAAAAGCGACAATCAATATTCAAAAATAGTTTTGAAATAGTTCACAAAAACAACAAAAAGTATATAAAAATTTATCATACCTCATTTGATGCTCCTTTCGGTCACGCAGTATAAGAAAAGGAGGTAAGAAAAAATTCACAAGGCACATACTCAACAGTTTGCTTCTGTGTTAGTGAGACTCAATTGCACAGCGCAGCGGGGCAGGGTGGGGAGCGCCTTTTACAGACTCGACTGGTTGTCAATGTGTGAATTACAAGTGTATTTTGTGCCGACTGTGATTGCTGGCCTTTAAAGCGGCAGCAGCCAAGTGGGCTTTCATTAAAAGTCTTTTGGCCAAATAAAAAGGCCAAGTCTAATGTAATTTTGTTTAATTTGCAGCCGCAAACGAAGACTGATTGAGTACACGAGTCGAACAAAATCCAATAAACTCGCTGAAAAATCAATGGCTAACAAGCCAAACACAAATCCCGACACAAGTTTTTGCGGGCGAAAATTCTTAATTTTCCTCAGCAGGAACGTGACACATTTTCGCTGGTCAAAAACAGTCAACGCATGGCAAAACTGTTTCAAACTTTACAGAGAACTGTTTGCGGGTGTGGACAGGGTGTGGGCAGGGTGTGGGTGTGTGTGTATAAATGGCTCAATTGGTTGTTTTTTTTTTTGTTGTTTTGCTTTTGTTCAGCATGGGTTAGCCTCAAAACCAATTTCTTTTGTATTTTGCTCACACGCAACATGCAAATTGTTTGGCTTGTTTTCTGTTATTGTGTTTCAGGTAACTTAAGTGTGCTTTTGGCCAAATAACTTAAGCAGCCAATCTCAAAGTGGTTTCGTGTGTCAAGTTCCACAGTTTAACTAATTAGTATTTGATTTGTTTTGTTTGGGAATTGCCTTGATTTCGTGCAGATCTGTCGATTGTATACTTAATTATAGAAATATTTAATATTGTTCAGCTTGGTTAGTTGCACGGAAAGTGTTTAAACTACCCTCGTCCCATGTTTTAGAAGGCCTCTTGTGCTTACCAAAAACTGTCAGCCACATGGCCAAAAATGTCATTTCGACCAAATACACCTTTTCCTTTTGTCATTTTCTCATTTGATTTATTGTATGCCCAAAAGTATTTGCGGTACATGTGTGTGTGTGTGCGTGTGTGTATGTAAATGTCTGGCTGATTTGTTTAAACAAACGTATGTGTGTGTGTGCTTCGTTTGCTTGTCTCTACAGCTGTCAGGTTCAATCTTGTGCCCGTTGTGCCCTTAACCCAAACCTGAACGAGCGCACTTTCTTCTAGTGTTTGCTCTGGTTTTGTAACTGTGGGTGTGTGTCGTCCACTTGTCATGTCGCTCAGCGTCATTGTCATGCAGACAATGCCAGGACAGTCAGTCTTCAATCTGCCGACACGCCCCCCGCACCCGCACCCGCCCCCCGACCGAGTCGTCACTCCGTCCGCGCTCAGCTACTTTTTGGCTCTTGCATTTCATTTACATTTTCAATGTCAGGTTGAACGCAGGTTCGACGCTTTCGGTTGTGAACTTCAGAATGCTGACATTTCGTAATTTACCGTTACAAATCAATTGTCAAGTTATGGCCATGACTGGCCACCCCGCCGTCCCGCCACGCCGCTAACGGTGTCAGCGCGTGCCAATGCGTTGATGTCCTTGAAGGATCAACGGCAGCAGCTGCCCAAAGCGTTTCACAAAATACTTAAACGTTATGTTGAAGTATTTTACGCACAATTTATGTTAATTTGCCCACAGTTTAGCCATAAACGAATCAGACACCCGCCAACAGCCAACACCAACACCAACACCAACATCAAACACACAACATATTTTTATAGCCTTCTGCGATATTTATGCGCGATTTTTTTCGCATTGAGCAAAAATTGTTTGGCTGCTTATATTATGCTATATAATATATACAAACATATCTGAGAGAGTACGTGCTGTAGCAAAAGTTTTGGGGTTCATTGCACAAACACAAATACAAACACACACACACGCACACACACGAAAACACGCTTACTCATATGTGTGTCCTGGCTTTCCGTTAACATTCTGACAGCAAAGGCTTTAAGTTGTCAGCGCGTTCTTTAGCCATATTATTGCTATTGTCACAGTTGCTGTTGTTGTTGTTGCTGCTGTTGCTGTTGCTGCTGTTGGCATTGGCGCTTATTAACATATTGTTGTTTTGCGCCTGTCGCGCCATTGACAATTCATTTTGTTATCACCACACACAAAAGCTTAGTGACTAAACCTCAAAACAAAGACCAAAAACTTTCCCAAACCTCAAATATACGACTGTCCAATAACCTGTAAAGGAACGTCATGTGTGAGGGCATTAGATTGTTATCAATTGCAGTGATCGATAATGTGTTAGGTGGTTTTAGTTAACACAATATAAGAATCGACATTGAGCTTACGTAAGGAAGAAACTTAAACATATGCTGACAATTTTACTGTGTTGGTTTGTTATCGATAACTAGTGATTAAAAAGTTATCGATATATATCGAATTAACACAAATCAATGTTAGGGAAATATAAAAGAAATGTTATTTTTTCGAGAATTATAAACTTCGATAAAAAAATATTAAAAATCGATAATATATGCTATCGATAATTTTTGATTTATATTAAAAAACCACATTGTTGACGGACAACCATGTCTAAAAACCATTCTTTTGATAATTATCGTTTGCATTTCCACATTTATATATCTGAATCTAGCACAATCATTTAAATGCTGATATGCCCGCTCTCTATGCCACATAGATAGAGTATAGAAATACATTTGCCAACAAAGTATTTATGTTTGGCATGTGAAAACTTTACTGTCAGCCTGGAGATTTGTGCAAACGATAGGGTCTGACAGTTGAACTAAGCAAAATACATGCATATATAATAACAAGCCCCACGGTCGGATGATTAAAGTCAAGATTAAAGCCTCGTATTACGCTCCTGTTAAGTGCAACAGCTGCCGCATATGGCTGAAAATAGATGTGCATATGCATACGCCGGCATCACATGACTAAATTGCCGTGCACTTCAGAGGGGGGGGAGGGGAAAGTGGCAAAGCGAGTGGAGGGAGTTGAAAACATGCTTAGCTGCAAAGACGTCGTGATAACTGCAGCTGCCTCCGAAGACATTTCAGGCTATGCAACACACACACAAACACACAGACACACACACACACACACACACACACACCTTCAGCTAGGCTGCTCGTTATTATTAGCATAATTACGGGCGCATTAGCGTACTGTGGCTTTGGGCTTCAGGTGCCGTGGCAACTGGCTCGCCCACCTCATTATGACAGCCTAAAAGCTTGTTGCAGTCGCTTGGCGCTTGCCAATTGGCCAACAGCCACTTTAAGGCCGCACAAATTTCAATTTCTATAACAATTTTCGCAATTTTATGCTAATTTTCATAGATATACTATCTGAATTTTGGCTTTCGGTATGCCCTATGCAAATGGGTCGAAAAGGGGATTATCTATTTGAAAAAAAAAAATTGTATTAGTCTAATAAGTTTCTTAGCCATGGCCATGTGTATGTCCGGTCAGAGACTGACATTAAGCCTACCGACTTTAAATTTGGAATATTTTGGGGCCTAAATTGATGAGAGGAAAATGTACACAATTGAATCAAATTTCATGTCTGACGGCATTTTGGCCATGGCTTGTTGTTCTGAGTTCGGGTAATGGGAATCTTCTAGTCAAACATAGAGGATGGACCCTTAAGTTAATTTTAACTTGCCTTGGAAGGGCATCTTCGATAACATTGCATTAATTATTTTTCCTTGTTTTCATTTTACTTTGCAGCTTTCCCACGCTTGATGTTTACGCAACAGTCGCCCCTCGAAGCGTCCCGACATTAAACGGCGAAAGGTCACATCGGCCAGCTGGAAACAACAAAATTTTCTCTTTCATTATTTTAGCCAAGTCTGAAGCTTAAATAAGAACAAACGCGCTAAAGAAAAAAGTCAACAGAGCGGAGTGGACTGGGACTAGAACTAGGACTTGGACTAGGACCAAGTGTACACAATGCGTTTACAGCAGCTCGGGCTGCTGTGCCTGGCGCTGGGCGCCGCTGTTACTGCGGCCTTTCCCAACACCAACACCAACACCAACACCAATACCAAAACCGAGCAACAGCAACAGTCGAATCAGCCAATCTACACGTATATAACCACATCGAGCACGTCCAGTCACAGCCACAGGAATGACGCTGCCGCTGCCGCTGCCGCTGCTGCAATGCAGCCGACCATTGTGTACGAGGCGGCTGTGCCAAAGCAAGAACCACGCCCCGTCAACAAAGCTGCCGCCCCCTCGGCCACGGCAGATGCATCAAAGAAAGTCATCGGTTCCAGGTGAGTGCACAGACTCAGAGGGCTGACGTGCGCGTTTTTAACTTGGCTCGAATAGCACATAAGGCCCAGGTTCGCCCACATAGCCCCTTTCCTCGCTCTCTCTCTCTCCCTCTCTCTCTCTCTCCCACTCTCTTTATTTTTGTAGCTTGCCCTTTGTTTGCGTTTGTTGTTGCTGTTGTCGCCGTTGTTAGGCAAAGTCTTTTGTTTGCACAGCTTTTTGCAATTTTTGCCACTAATTGAAATAGAATTTCCCTTTTGTTGTTGCGTGTGGGCCTAGAGAGAGGGGCTTCACCCCTCGATTTGGTCAGTTAGCAAATGCCTTAGTATTTTAATTAATTTGCTCAACAGGCGCCACAGCGGCCACTTGACGCAGCCCACCGCCCACCCCACCAATAAAACATACCATGGCATACCTTGCGGCGTTCCGTTTAAAATAAAATACAAAAAAAAAATGGAAAAAAAAGAGGAAATTGCAAAATCTAAAACAACAAAAAACGGGAGAGCACAATTGTCCGAGAGGTGACGAAGATCAAATACCTTTTCAGAATTTATATTTAAACTTGGTCACAACAGAATTTTTATAACAAAAAATATGTAATTTCCTGCGAAATGTTTTCATAAGAAAAATAAATCTCTCAAGATAAATTCTAAGCAAAAAAATCTCCGCCTTTGGCAAAATTTCGAAGATGGAGCATCTTTCATGACAAAATCCAAATGCACTTTGAAAGAGTATAAAAAATAAAGGAAATTGCTAAAAAACAAAAACAACAACAAGCCATGCGCAAATTGAGTGCTCATTAACTTTAAATCAATGCTAATCAGTTGGCTTTTCTAGAGCACTCTTCTTAGGTTGGGTTGCCCCGCGAAGCCCGTTAATGGCTGAGGCCAGTTGAGTGTTGCAGACGCGCACAACCCTTGGGCAACAGTAGAACTGCAAAATTCGCGCAAGCAACATGAAAATTCATACTTTTGTTGTTGCGTTCCCTTGGCTGGCCAAGGTTCGCGCGCCGTTTCATATTAATTCCGGCGCGTAAACAAATTCACAGCCCCGCGGCATATGGTAGACAGTTGTCGGTTAACGCTTGATAATGATAACGAGCAGCTGCCGCCGCGGGGCGCTCACCAGGATGATGATGATGATAATGATAATAACGTTGTTGAGATACTCTTGATATGGCAAGATATCTGTAGACTTGTTATGTTTTCACGTGAATTTCATTTTGCAATGCATGAATAACATGCTTGCAGACATATAAAAGAAAACATTTTTATTTATTGCACTGCCAATTTCAGCCGTTATCCAGCCGCAACAAAAACTCGAATTCTCATTTAATTTAAGTTTTTTTTTTATTTGTATTATTCGCTGCAATACAATTTTTAAAAAATCATTAAATGCTTAAAAAAAATGCGAGTTTAAGGAATTTTTTTAAAGTTGAAAATTGAATTAAAATGTTTGTTGTGCGATTGAAAAACAATTTTATCTTTATTTTATAATAATTTTGTTGTTTGTTTTGTCTTTTTTCATTGTGTTTCGCAAATATATTTTTTAAATGCATTGCGACTTAAATGTGCTCATATGCTCATAATTAAAGTTAAAAATATATTACATATTTTAAATAATTTTTTTTAAATAATCACGTAAAAAGAGTTTTTATATTATGCCTTGAGCAAACTAATTAATTATGTTAAATGTCAAATTTGCTAAAGTTTTTTTTAAGTAGTCCAGTTAAAATAACATGTCTGGGCCAATTAAAAACAAAAACAGTTATCAATAAAGGGGAGAAAAGGGTTCACCAAGGAACGCATAAAATAGTTTTGCACTTACATTTTCTATATACACTAGAAAGCTTTATTTTATGGTATTATCTCATATGTATTGCTAAATTATTTAAATTCAGAACACAATTCTTACACTTGGCATTTGCGAGCTGTGATTTTTAGCTGCATAATCATGCAGCGAACACGGCAAGACACGGCCAACAGACAGACAGATAGATATGACAGATACAGCAGCTGAATCTGACGAGGCACGCGCGACTCACGTGCTTAAATGTTAATGATGTGCCTTGTAAAAACTTATATATGAGTATCTGAATACTCAACACACACACACACACACATACACAGGCATACAACGTGTAGATATGTTAACTAAATGCCAGCTAGGCAAATGCAAATGAAAATGAAAATGCAAATGCAGCTGGTAGAAGGTAGAGGGTCTGTAAGTGGGGGGCGGGGCAGCTGCCCCACCGAGCGTGACTGCGCGACTTTCGCACAGCGATTGCAACGCATTCAATTTCCATTAAAATGCCAGCGAATGCGCCGCAAAGTATGCAGCATGACTTGCTTTACAGTAGCGCACATGCAAAATAGCTATAGTCGGGTGTGCACGATTCACAGATACCCTACAAGCTGTCGTTACATACACTCTTGAATCACTTTTAAGCTAGCAGCAGACAACAATTCTGGGAAAAAATATGTTAAATCGACTTAGCCAGTTTTGCTGATCAAGAGTATATATCTATTTGGTTTTGTTGCCTACACTTGCACAAAATCGATATACCCTTCTTACCCATTTTTAATGGTTTTTCGAGTATAACGAGTATTCGAACTTAATCGCATTTATTTGCCATTAATCACTGTCCGGCACTCGATAACATGAGCTTCTTCTTCTTCTTCTGCTTCGTTTCGCCCACAGCTCGCCCGCCGCCTCGGTCGCCGTGGTGCTCGACGGCAATGAGCCGCAGTTCACGGACGCGCTCGGACAGAAGGTGCCCAAGCCGCAGCCCTCGTTGCAGGTGGCCAGCCCCATCGATCTGCTGAATCCGGACCGGTACGAGTTCTACACGTTCGATGAGCACGGCGAGCTGATCAAGCGGCTGATGACGATGCAGGAGATCCAGAGCATTGTGGCTAATGGGGATGGCGAAGGACCCTCGATAATACACACGGCGCCGCAGCCGGAAAGCGAGCCGGAGAAGCGGGTGCAGGACATTGTGGACAGCGTGCAGAATGTGCTCAACAAGGAGGTGGCCAGCAGCGCCTCCAAGAACAGTTCCGGCGAACTGTTGCCCGTACTGGACACGCCCGACGTCTCCTCCTCGTGGTCGCTCATCCTGCCCGCCATCTTTGGCAACACGGGCAACGACATCTTCCCCCAGCAGAAGCCACAACAGATCGTGATGACACCGGAGTCGGAGCTCCTGGACACATCCACCCGGGCAGCGCCGACAAAGCGGCCGAAGCCCGCCAAGCGCAAGCCGGGCAACCGGCGTCGGCCAAGCACCACCACCAGTACCACGGAGATGACACCGCAGGTGGTTCAAGAAGATTTGGACCCACTAGAGTCCGTTTATACGGGCATACAGCAGTACCAGCAGGCGGCGGCCAGCATGCAGGACTTTGACATCGCCCACATGGAGCCCATTTACCAGAAGCTGCCCAGCACCACCGGCAAGCCGGAGACAAGCACGCGACGCGTCTTCTACAACAACCAGGAGATGGTACAGAAACCCAGCTCCGCCTCGAGCACCACTGAGAAGATTGTGGTGGGCAAGAAGCCGGGCCATGTGCAGCGCAAACCCACGCAACCACATCGGGTGAAGAAACCCAATGGCAGCAGCAGCAGCACCGCTCAGCCCACTAGCGGCAAGCAAAAGGTAAAGAAGAGGCCAACCAGCACCACCAGCACCACCACCACCACAACCACCACACCAGCACCCACAACCACAACCACAACCACTGAGCCAACAACACCAGAGCCAACAACAACCACAACAACCAGCACAACCACCCAAGCGCCCGTCTCAACCACGCCCAAGAAGAAGAAGCGCAAGCCAACGCGCACGCCCGGACACGCCAGCACCGCCGGCGGCAACAAAGGAAACAAGCCGAAGCGCAAGCCAACCACCAAGCCGAAACCACAGAACGTAGCCGCTGAGCCGGCAGCTGCGGCATCTGCACCACAGCCACAGGAGGTCAGCACACAGAAACCAGCGCGTCCGCATCGGCCACACAAAAAGCCCAAGCCCACAACCACCACCAGCACCACAACAACCACGCCAGCAAGCACCACCAGCACAACCCCAAGCGTTGTTGAGACGGAATCTGGGGCTGCACCATCGCAGCAAGTGACAGAGAGTCCACCACACCACGATCCAGTGCAGCCAGAGCCAACTACGACAACAACCCCAGCAACAACCACAACCACAGAAGCAACCACAACCACTGCAGCAACCACAACCACATCAACAACCACAACAACAGTGGCGCCCAGCACCACAACAGCTGCAACCACAACAACCACCAGACGTCCACCGGCGCTGCACCATCAGAAGCTGCATGCCAAGCCCGCACACTCCACGACCACCACCACCAAACGACCCACCACGCTGCAGCACCAGAAAATACACGGCAAGCCTGTGCACACTGCAACCACTGAAGCCGCTGCAACGACAGCAACCGCCAAGCCGCCCAGCCACCACATTGCCAGCTATGGCGTGGTAAATGCCATTCCAAGCAAGGCAACGACAACAACGACAACCACCACCACCAGCACCACCCATGCGCCCGTCTACCCAGTGCCCAGCTACGATGCGGAAGCCACCGAAAATCTGCCCACAATTCTCGAAACGTCGCCGCTGAAGAAGACGCCGCTGCCGTCGCTGGCGGTGCTGCAGCAACAACTGCAACCGTCGACCGCACCACAGCTGTCAGCGGCTCAAATCCACTCCATGGATCAGATTGTGCAGAGCTTGACGCAGAACGTGCTGGCTGGCGATAAAAAGGATGACAGCAAGGAGCAGACACCCACCACCAGACCCAGCACCAGCACCAGCAGCACCACCACCACAACGACTACAGAAAGCACCACCACGTCCACAACCAGCACCACAACGACTCCCAGGACAACCACAACAATTGTGAACACGCAAAAACCGCTGACCGCACACTACGGCGGCAGCACGCTGGCCACCATGCTGGACGAGGACGCGAGCACAAATGAGGATGTCAACGATTCCACGGAAGCCTCGGGCACAAAGCAGACGCAGCAGCAGCAACAGTCGCTGACAACGCTGAGCAGCATGGAAAGGGAGCCGGAGGAGCAGACGCCTGTTGTGCTAATTACCGCCAGACCGCAATACTTTACCACCCACATTGCGCCGGCACCACAGCAGCCGCTGCCCACGGCCGAAACAGAGCTGCCCGCCGAGGAGCCGGAGACGACAGAGCTGCCGCAATTCCTGCTAACCACGCCGATGGCGGCGTACGATGAGCCCGAGGCCACCACCATTCAGCCGATGGAGGAGGCGAATCATGTGGTCAAATTTGAGCCACTGTATGCAGAGGTGCCGGAGGCCGTCGTGGCCGAGCTGACCACCACCACCACCGTCGATGAGCAGCCAGAGGCGAGCACCGAGCCGGCAGCACGTTTGCCCGTCACGGAGAGCACCACCAGCAGCAGCTTGGCGGATGAGGACAGCACCGAGGTGACGCCCATGATAGCCAATCTGGTGCAGCAGCTCAACCTGGAGGTGCTGCAGCCAACGGATCAAATCTCCATGGCCAACTTCCAGACACAGGCGGCCACCGTCGCCTCGACGCTGGTCGACGGCAGCAACACGCTCGTCTCCGACATCTACATGAACTCAAACGAGACCAAGGACGAGCTGCAGTTCCTCATGTCCGACGTGATACAGCAAATCACCCAGCAGGAGCCCAGCCAGCCCAGCCAACACAGCCAGGTCAGCCAGGACAACTCGCATCGCCTGACCAGCTTCGCCCAGCTGAACACATCGTTTTTGCTGCCGCCAAAGGTGGAGAAGCCACAGCGGCTGCCCACAACGGAGCACAAGGAAGTCCAAGTCACCACAACTACAACGCCGAGCAGCGAGGAGACAAACAAACAAGAAGCACCTCTGCCGGAGAGCAGCACGTACAGGGTGCCGGTGTTGTCGCTGTCGCAGATTTATGCGCAGCAGCAGCAGGACGAGGATGACGAGCAGCAGCTGTTTGATTTGGAGAGACTGGAACTCCTTAAGCCAAACAAACCGGAAGTGATTGAGGAGGAAAAGCCAGAGGAGCAGCTGAAGCAGGAGGAAGCCGAGACACCAGCGTTGGCAACAACAACAACAACAGCAGCAACAACAACAACAGAAAGGCCAGCAGACACCACCGAGCAACTGCAGCAATCGGAGGAGAGCACAGAGGCAACAACGGCATCCATTGTGGAAGCCAGCGAGGAGCAAATGCCCGAAATGCTGACAAATGGCTACAACGAGCAAAGCCAGGCGGAAGCCACCACAGAACAGGCCGATAAATCCGAGCAGGTCGAGCAGGTCGCGGCTGAAACCACGCAATTGCCAAATGCAAGCGAGGAGGAGCTGGCAACAACAACAACAACAGCAGCTGTTTACCAGGACACACAGGAGCAAACATCCACCGAGCAGCAGCAGCAACAACAAACTGAGAAAAGCGAAGAGACGACTGCGGAGGAGGACGAGGAGCCGCTGCAAAGTGTCGAGGATAGCGCCACAAATGCTGCCCAGCTGCAGCCACAGTACAGTGTAGAACCAGTGGACCAGGAGCAACAGCAGCAGCATTCGGAACCTGAACCAGAACCGGAAGCGGAACCGGAACAGACAACAGTGGGTGGCAGCGAGGAGCAGTTGGCAACAGTCAGCGGCGAGCTGGCCACGGAAATACCCGGCGATATGTCTGTCGTATCATCCGAATCGGACATGTCGCTTAGCTCCGAGCAGGTCACGGAAAAGCTCGAGCTGAGCACCGTGCGCACCATGGAGCTGGAGGAGGAAGCACTGGAGGATATATCCGATGAACTGACGGCCACACTCACCGAGGAGGACACCACTAGCGCACAAAAGTATCAGCTGGACGATGAGGATCCCTACGTGAAGCTGGGCGAGACGACGGCCAGCGTGGTGCGACCACAGGTGGTTAATGCGGCGGACAAGAGCGCAGCGGAGCAGTCAGTGGAGCAGGATGAGCAGGAGGAGTCGACGCAGGAGCAGACGGTGACGGTGCCTCTAAAGCAGGAGAAAGAACAGGAAATGGAGCAGGAAAATGAACAGGAAAAGGAGCAGGAGAAAGAGATAGAGGACGAGAAGGAGAAGGACCAGGAGCAGGAGCAGAGCTACTCGGTAACTTTTCCACTAAATCAGGAGCAAGAGCAGAAGCAAGAAATAGAGCAAGAAACAGAGCAAGAAACGGAGCAAGAAACAGAGCAGGATAAGGACCAGAGTACGGACCAAGAGCAGGAACAGAACCACAAAGTTACTCTTCCTCTCCAACAGGATCAGGTGCAGGAGCAGACACAAGAGCTGTCAGAGGAACTGGCGCAGGAGCAATCGCAGCAGCAGAACGACAAAGTTACGCTTTCTGTCAACCAGGAGCAGTCGCAAGACCAGTCCCAAGATCAATCGCAGGATCAGTCGCAGGAGCAAAATTACAAGGTTACGCTTCCCCTCACTCAGGAGCAGCCGCAGGAAGTAGAGCCGGAGCAGAACTACAAGGTCACGCTGCCCCTGGCTAGCTATGACAACCAGCAAGCGGACGAGGAGGATGAGGAGGACCAAACCAACTATCAGCTGCCCATATTGCTGCCCAGCAGCAGCAGCAGCACAACGACAACAAGCACCACCAGCACTACCACCACGAGCACGACCACGACCACGACCACGCCCCCGCCCACAAGCACCACCAAGCGGCTGCACACACTGAAACCCGTTTCCTACTACGTGCAGCCCTCGCTGCTCGGCGGCTACAATCAGCTGGAGCCGCAGCCTCCGAAGGTGCTGCCCTATAATGCGATCAGCAACAGCCAAAAACAGCAACAACAACAACCACAACAGCGACCCATGCAGCGACCCGCCTCGCTGACCAACCTGATGGCCGCCTCCACGCAGGCAACGCGTCCGCCCGTCAAACTGGAGCCGAGTCCGCAGAGCTCGCAGGGCCTGGAAGCGTCCACGGTGCGATTGGATGAGGATGTGCTCTCCTTTTCGCGTCTGTGCAATGAGCTGGCCTTCAGCTACTGGAAGGCCATCACCTCGGAGAAGATTAGCGCAGCGCGGAGTCTGGTCATCTCGCCATTCGCGCTGACCTCGATGCTGTCGATGGTGTTCCTTGGGGCACGTGGCAGCACCTCGGGCGAAATGAACGAGATTCTCAAGCTGGACGATATGGTTACCTTCAATCCGCATCTGATCTTCCGCAACATCACCAGCTCGGTGGAGCAGTCGCTGGAGAGCGACGTTGCGACGGCCGCCTTCGTGCGCGAGATCTTCAGCGATCGGGCCAACGGTAAGATTCTGCCCTTCTTCAAGGAGAAGACGCAACAGCTGTACGCGGGCCACGTCGAGGAGGTCAACTTCCATGTGGTCAACGACATTGTGCGGCGTCGCACCAATCTGCTGGTGAAGCGGCACACTATGGGCAAGGTGCTCGAGTATCTGCGCACGAACAGCGTCTGGGTGAACGGACCGCTGGCCACCGTCTCCGCCAATCTGTTCCAGACCGACTGCACGCGCGGCTCGACAACGGACCGCGACGGCGAGATGTTCTTCCAGGTGCATCCGACGGTGCGTCAGCGCCGCCTGGTGCCCATACCCGCGGTGCTCTATCGCAGCGGCTTCACGGCCGGCTACGAGCCCAAGCTGGATGCGACAGTGGTGGCCTTTGGACGCATACAGGATACGGTGAGCACCATTTATGTGATGCCCGGACACCAGAGCTCGGTGTCGCCCACGGACAATCTGGACCGGCTGGAGCGCAATCTGGTGGAGCTGGCATTTGGACAGGACAACGCGTGGAGCAGCCTGCTCACCTCGCTGATGGACCGGCCCGGCATGGAGGTGCAGCTGCCGCGTTTCTCGCATCGCTCCTTTGTGAACGCCTCGCTGGGCCTGCAGAAGATGGGCCTCAAGGGCCTGTTCAAGTCGGACTTTGCCGATCTGCGCGGCCTGACCGGCGCCGGCAATCGGGAGATCTTCCTCTCGGACATGATACAGATCAACACGTTCAGCACCTGCGGCGAGGAGAAGATCTCCGATCACCACCACGTCGAAATGTATCCGGCGCCGCCGTTGCGCAAGCGCAACAAGGACGTAGACGCCACGGACGATGAGGCCTACGACTCGTCCGAGGCGATTGTCGACTTTGGCTCGCTGGTGCAGGAATCGGCCCTGGGCCGCGGCTTCTACGACGATCTGCTCGATCCCAAGTATTTGGAGCTGCCGCTGCCGCTGCGTCCGCGGCAGGCGCGTGTCCCGGACGCGCCGCGGTTGCGCTTCGACAAGCCCTTCCTCTACTTTGTGCGCCACAATCCGACGGGCATGATACTGTTCATGGGCCGCTTCAATCCGCGCCTGTTGCCATGAAATCCGCGCCCCCAAACGAGCCCTTAAGTAAGCCAAAATACCGACTACATTGGAGACAAGCATAAATATATATATATACATAAATTGTTAAATGCCCACTTTGACACGCCCCCCGCCCATGCGGTCAGAGCAATTGAATAGTGAATTGAAATGCCTGAAATTAAGTTAATTATATTTTTAATGCCAATTGCTGTGCCTTAATCCCGTGTCTGTCCGCAGCTCGATACGAGATTGATGTGCAGCAAAAATTACAAAAAACAAAAAAAAAAAAAGATAGAAAAACGAACAAAAAGAAAATATTATTCAGAAATATTGTGCATTTTTTTCAATGCACGCATCATATGCAAAAATATACAAATATATGTTTTTAAATGTTTTCAGTTTGCTGTTAAATTATTTTCAATTGTTTTGGCTTTCATATTTTAACGAACAAAAAATAAAGTTAAACAAATGCAATCATGTTTTGGCAACAGCAACAAATAACAACAAACAACACGAACACAAAATGTAATTTAGTAAAATAAACTTAAACAATACCCAAATCTAAAAGTTATGTATGCTATTATGTAAGCTTAAAAAAATCTAAATAAATACACAAATGAATAAATAAATAAAAAACACACAAAACGTAAAACTCACAAATATTTCAAATTAATTCGCAAATATATATTTTTCAATTCAAACGGAAATGCCAATGGCCAGTTGCTTGCGGCCTTAACTGTTATTTGCCAGTGTTGTGCAAGGCTGTCCAATAAGACATGTGACAAGCTAACGCACTTAAAACAGCTGCGAACAC
This sequence comes from Drosophila melanica, assembly GCA_004143765.1. Lineage (NCBI taxonomy): Eukaryota > Metazoa > Arthropoda > Insecta > Diptera > Drosophilidae > Drosophila > Drosophila melanica. Next base: position 10,672 of record SCDT01000648.1, on the reverse strand, counting down.
AGACAGAGCTAAAAGCAAACTTTTAATATCCTTGATAAGGTCCAATTTTAATCTAGGACTTGTTCAAATGCCAGCTGCCAGTGTTGTGCATATTCATTATATAAAAGCAAAACATAAGAAAGATATTTATATATATATATGCAGATTGTCCTAGTCCAAAAAAACAAGCTGCCAGTGTTGTGCAGTTGTCTGCAATTGAAAACGTAACCCATTTAAGACGTACATCCCATTAGGCACACGGACATACACAGGAGCATACCCGAAGCTGGCATACCCTAACTACAAAAAAGCAACAATAACTTTAAGTGTTGTGCAATGCTGCAAATAATAATAAACGAGAACTGAAAAAGGCTACTCTAGCAAATAATAAATTTATAATTAATACAAAAAGCACAATAGCTGAGATGTTTTAAAATACACTACACATCTGAAATATGGGCATATGTATTTTTTAGCTGACTACATTTGAAAACAAGACCAATCAAAACTACTTTAAGTATATTAACTGGAGTGGAGAAAAACATCTTCTAGAGCAAGGTAAGGTTTTTGTATGAATATTCTCATTTCCTCGCCAACCAGTAATAACAATAAAAATCTTGAACAAAGAGGGTATACGTAGTACGAATACAAATATCCGGTACACAAAACCAAAATATACCACAGACGGAAAAAAACAACAAATGGACATATTTTAATTAATATTTAACAAGAATACATATAAACGATGCTTATAATGAAATCTGTACAGCTTAGTGTGTGCGTGTGTGTGTGCGTGTATTTGTGCCTGTGGGCGTTTGTTGTGGGCGTGGGCGTCGGCGTCGGCGTAGGCGTGGGCGTGTGGGCATCAACTGACTGCCTGTAACTTTGTCAAACTTTTGTATACACGACTCTGCTACTATGTTTCCTGTTGCTGCTGTTGTTGTTGCTGTTGTTGTTAATAATGCTGCTCTTTTTGTTGTTGTATTGCGGTTGCGTTGGCAACTTCGACGTCGACAACTGCGGACGGTTGCTCACTTGCATGTCGTTGTCGTTGCTGTTTTTCCATTTCTCTTGCTTTTTTTTTTGAGCTTTATGCGGTTTTTGCAGCCAACACGTGTGTGCGTGTGAGTGTGTGTGTGTGTGGGTATAAAATCACTGAAACAAGTAGCATACTTTTGGGCCAAACAATTGCCAGGCAGCCAACTGTAGCAAACTCAAAAAACGCAGAAAAACAACGCACGGGAAAAAAGCAAAACGCTTCACGACTAACGACTGCGGAGTGCCGCAAACTGTACAAATATATGTTGCAGCATACAGTGAGGCGCCGTCACACATTCACACATTCACACACACCGCACACACTCCACACACACAACCATAGTGTGGTGTCAATGCGCGGCAATTGTGTCTGCCTTGGAAAACAGCAACCGAAATGGAGCTCGCTTTCCTAATCTGCACACATGCTAGGCATTTATGTATGTTGATACCCTGTAATTGCTTAAATTGGGTGTATAAGAAATTCCAGGGGGAATACATAAAAAGCTGTTTTAAAATTAGTAAACAATATATGTATAATATATAAAAGATTTCAACTCGATATAAAGCTGATTTGATGCACATATTAAAATCTATGAATAAGTATGAATAAGGTTAAAAATACTAAATTCGATTTGCAAATATCGTGTTAGCACAATCAAATAACCAAAAAAAAACACTTTAATTTAAAGGCAAATATAGTTTCCTAATTTCTCTCGTTTTCTTATTTTTATTATGTTTTCAGACTTTCTGCATTTGTATGCAAACATTTGAATCACAAATCAAAAATCACAGAAGAAAATATGTAATTTATATGGAATCCTGTCTAACATATCTACCTAACAGGTAAAAGCTGACATGAAGTATAAAAATGCTTAATAAGCAACAACAGTCCGATCCATTAAAATTTGTCCGGCCAGCTGTCCTAACCACTTAACGCATGTCAGACATAGTTAAATGCCTTTTTTAGCTACCGCAAATCGATAACAGCAAATTGTATATGTAGTTTAGTTTAAGTTGTTTTATGGCCTAAAACGATTTAAGTTTTATACATCAAATCCATTTACCATAAACGAGCTTATAGTTAAATTTCTTTAATGCTGTTTGGCAGGGTATCTGCTGGCCTAAGCAATTTTGTTTTAAATTTATATTTCTACAAAAAAAAACACAGAAATGTTACATTTTTTTCTTATAATACAAGAGTGAAGCACTTTATTATGCTGCTAATTTGTCATGCAGTTGCGAGTCGCGACGTTTTATGCACTAAATAATACTAAAGTGCAACTAATTTGCAAAAATTTGTATTGCTGTCATTTGTTGTTGTGATTGTTGTTCTTGTTGGTTGTTGGTTGGCTGCTGCTGTTGCCGCTTACAGCAACTGCTTCCGTTGTAGCCAAGTCGCAATTTATATCCGCACGTGTTGCGTCCGGATAACAAGAAAAACGGAAGACAAATCTGTCATTGTGCGAAACGCTTGTAACTATTATTATTATTACTGTTATTATTATTATTGTTATTGTATTGTGTAATAAGAAAAGTATTTTTTGCTACCACTGCTGCTGTTGGTGGAACAATGCGACAGCTGCACAATGTCCGCTCCCTTGCTACCTCAAACTGAAGAACGAACAAGCGCTCATTGTAATTGTTGTTCAACGAACTTTTCCTTTTTCCGTTTTTTGCTGCTGGTGCCGCCAAGGTTTCGTTTACGTTTTCGGCTTTTCCGCTGCCGTTCCTTTGTTTTTCCTCAATGCTTTGTGTAAAGTGTCGTCTTTTGCTTTCTTAGCACCTGTCGAAATTGCGCAAGTGTCACTTAAAACGGGCCACGGCAACGACAACAATAACAACAATTGTAACAACAACGCCACTAACAACATTGTTCTTGTCTTCAACCCTTTCGGTCACAATGGACTTTGTGTTGTTGTTGCTGTTGTCGTTGTATCTGTCCCATTGCTAATGTTATTTGCATTTCATTCGTCGCTTTTGCGCGACCCACGTGTCGTGTACTTAATGTAATTTGGTCAGTTTTACCTTTGACCAGCGCTAATGAGCTGTTATTTTATTTTTCATTATTATTTTCTTTTTCTTTTTTTTTTTTTTGTTTGTTTGCAACTGAATTCAATATACGCGCTACAACTTTTTTACACGCAGTTACCAACAAAAAAAAAAGTAATGTGAAAAACAAAAATAGAAAATAGAAAAACTTTGATGCTTAATGAACTGGTCACCACAGCAACCGACTCTGGGGTTACTGCAGCTAATTAATTTACATTAGCAAATTGCAAGCATGTAATTGACTTTTATTGGCATTTCCACTGCAGCAGCAGCAGCAACAAAATATATATATATATAAGTATATATCATATACATATACTCTATGTATTTATAAAAAGTTATACGCTAATCACACAATGGAGACACACATTTTGGACAATTGGCTTAATTAGTAAATCAGCAGCAGGCAATATTCGAATTTATAAATATTTTTTAGGAACATATATACCAAAATATGAACAATTTGATCAACTGCAATGCTTAAAATTATACAATATTTTATTGCAATTTTTTTCCAAATGACGATTAAATAATTTAACAAATGATGTTGATGATTGCGGAATGAATTCCTCAGAATTTTTTGAATATTAAAACTAATTCATGTGAAATGCATTTATTGAGCTGCATTCGCACACGTTTTGTTTTTAATTATCAATTTAACAATTGAAATCTCAACTTATTATGTAATCTCCGCTTGCTCTGGGCAATTGTATGCTTGCCTCAGCATTTACATTAATTGAAATTTTATGGCCAAAAGCATGCGGTAAAATTGCGAGTCCTTTGATTTCACTAGAAAATCATTTTGTTGTAGCTTCTTAGGCCTTGATTAGCCATTATTTTATTGCCAATTGAAAATTGTAATAAATCGAATATGAATTGAGTGACACATTTGAGTGGAATATATTAAATATTATTATTATTTTGGAATTGTTGTTGCAAATATGATAAACTACAAGTTGCTCAAAGCAACAATTATGCAGAATTTTATTAATCACATGAATTGATAAACTTGGCTCTTATTACATATCAAATGGCTCAATTTAATTGGCCAACTATGTGTCAATCTAAGCGTTTTATGCAATCAAGCTCAAATAATTCAAATAATACGCCTGGCAGCAAACTATTTGGCATAATTATGCAATTTTCGGCTGACTAAATAAACCCTTGAATGCATTTACTCAACATGTACTGTAATAAACCCACTTTGAAAGATAGGGCCAAATCTTTTTATTGCTTAAATTAAATGCCAATTAAACTGAAGTTAACTTGGCCATATAAGAAACTGAACTATTCACCAAAACAATTGGCTAACGATTTACGCATATTTTAAGTACGAAAATCCTTTTTTGTCTGAACCAAGGATATACTGAATGTAACAGGGGGGTGGAGGGGGCTGCCACACACACACACACACACACACAATGCAATTTTCACGCAGAGTAGTTTAGAGACTTGGCACATTTGTCTGCCCAACTGGGGAACGATAATTTGAAGAGGCTAAAACGAAATGCAAAACGTTAGAGCGAAAGCAAGCAATGCTCCAAGGATTAATTTAAACGTAAAAAGTGAAAGCACAGCTCGAGGTTTTCCCTAGCAACAGCCGTGGCCGACGCCGAGTCAAAGGCAACTTGTGGAAATTTATGAGATATATTTCGAGAATTATGTATTTGGCTTTGTGGCTTGGGATCGGGCAAATGAGAGCACGCCAATTCCATGAACTAAATCGGAGTGCTGGCGCGACTTTAACCTGAAATTAAAATCATTAGCAGCAACGGCCAGTTGGTGTGCCATAAATATTGCCACTAGTCAGCGGCCAAATGGCGACAAAAGCTGGCCACAAGAAAACGCCAGACACGGCTCAGCATGCATGCAGCCCATTGGGGAACACACACTCGCACATCTATGCGTGTGTGTGTGTATGTGTGTGCAAACAGTTTTGGACAACAGCACGGCATGGCGCCGGCAATGTGTCCTAGTCCAGGACTCTCTGGGGCAGTGCGAGTCGATGTCCAGGCGACTGTCGGCAGGCTGCCGCCTGCCTGTGTGTGTGGACAGCCGACAGCGTTGCCAAACGATAAAACAGCTAACGAAACAACAAACAACAACAACAGAAAGGAGGAGGAGGAGGAGCATACCAAAAATGGTTGCTAAACAAGTTTTTGTTATCTGCGCTCGCTTCGTTTTTGTATCGAGTGTTTATAAATGTTTATACCACGTACTCAAATACCGATTACAGGGAATATTAAAAAATATATATATTCTCTTTTTTTTTAGTTTAAATAAATGTCTATTTGAGCTGTGTTTCCTTTGTCGCATTTGTAGCTTTCATGTGTTTTTATCATCGGTTGTATTGTAGTCTATTTTATCAACATCTTTCTATCTGATTTAGTTTGGTGGATAAGATATTAAATTATATGCCAGATTTTAGCTTTTTATAACTCTAAATCAGCTTTTGACTCAGCTTATTTTTATAACACATCGTTTTTACTTTCTTTACTATTTATTTCCACTCCTAAAAACACTTGATATAGGGCATATATTATTCGAGTATAGCTGAACCGTTACTTTCTTACATGAGTTGCTATGTTTTTGCTCCTCTTATGCATGTGCGTGTGTAAGTGTATGTGTGTGTGTGTGCGTGTGCCTTGCATGTTTTGCGCTGGACCGCAAATTGTGATTTGATTTTTTTTTTTTAGAAAATTGTAAAATGTTCCTTTTTGTGTGTTTGTTCGATGTTTCAACGCTTGCATTTAAAATTAGTCGCTTGTAGTCGCTGCGGTTGTCAAATTGTTCTTGTTGCTGTTGTTGTTGTTGTTGTTGTCACTGCTGCCGAACTATTTTCATTTGCAACTCTTTGGCAACTTGTTTTATGCGACACATATTTATTAATTAAATTTAACATGCCCGATGACAGCAGCAGGCAGCCAATTTAAAAGTCAGATGAGCATGCAAATTTAATTAGATGCCTAATAAAATATAATCCAGAATTGTTTTAAGTTGCCATTAATAAAAGTAATTATATTCAGTTGTTTCTCTATGCAACATGCCGAGGGGGTTATTAAAAAACAAATTACTTATATATAGTTCAACAAAAAACAAAGCCTTTAATCATCTGATAAATATTGCTAGGATATTTTGCACACAGAGCTTATTGAATGATCGAAAACAGCATGAAGTAGCTTGGAAAATAAAATCAATTTTATTTGAAATGTTTTTCCCTCTAGAAATACCGAATGTAAACATGTTAGCCTTAGAAAATATGCCCATTAATTTGTAAACACACACACACACACACACTGCAGACTATGTCAACAAACTGTGCTCTTAATTGGAAAATTTTTGCCAAAGCATAAGAAGCAGAGTGATTAATAAATTTCGCAGCAAGACAGCATTTTATGAGTAACATGGCATAATGAATTTGTAACCAACACTAAGCTTTATTTGCGCCAAATTGCGGCCTATAAAATAAATACGAATTCGATCAAACGCACACACGCAAACCAAACACGGGCCAGGGCACATAAATATGTGAAAAGGTATTTGGAGTGAGTGTGTGTGTGTGTGTGTGCGGGTGTGTGGGTGTGTGGGCGTGCGGCAGTTCGGACTGCAACAGCTCACGTTGTTTTCATGCCAAATAACCTTTCATAAATAATGAAAACTGGCGCTGCGAGGGGCACTAAAACGGCGAACGTTTGTAATAAGCAGCAACAACGACAACAACAACAGCAGCAACAGCAACAACTACAGCCACAGCAAAGCTAACACCAGCAACAGCAGCGAAGCGTGCACAAATTAGTTGCCAAGGATTACCGGCAATTATTTTCATTGTATGCATTTGCCGCCATTATTTTGATTGCTTCGTTTGCTCTTGATGCCACGCCCTCCCCGCTCCAGCCGGGCTGCCTGTCCTGGGTCAACCACATGCCATTTTTCACAATAGCCACAGTTACAACAACAAGAACAACAAATACGCATGATTGCATATGGAATGTAAGGTTTATTTATATTTATGAATTCATCATGTTCATACCGTAGTTATGCGCTAGCCATACAGTTGTAAGCATCGCCAACATGTTGGCCTTTTGTTGCTGCTGCTGCTGCCAAACATAAAAATCATGCATTCCAAAACATTGTACGACATATATTGAAACGACTGTGGGCGAGGTGCAGGCTGCTAGGAACAATCGTTTCACATAAATCCAGTGCAGAGCAGAAATGCATCCATCGCCGGCACTGAAAATATGTTGCTGTAATCTTGTTTAAGCTGGGCTGGCATTTCCAGTATCCCATGTTTCTCGTCTATTTTTTGTTAAATTTATTAATATTGTATTAAATATATTAATTTAATATAATTTTCTAAATAATATACTTTTCTATTTTAACAAAGAGATCACGAATAAAAGTTAAATAATAATAATGATCCTTTATAAAACACTTTGCGTTGTGCTCGAAAAGGTTGTTCAATTATAAAATTTGTACCTTTTTCGAGAATTTCAAATGACTTTGCCGATGATTTATCATTTGGAGCGCTCATTAGTTGCACTTCCACTCAGCTTATCATAGTCGGAATGCCTAAAAATGAAGCCCAACAACTAAAACTAATTTGTAAAACTGGTCGCAAACTTTTTAACCGGCGCCTTTGACATGTGCCCAAAATACGTTAACTAAGCCCGTTAGCCTAAAGCTCAACGAACGGTCGCCTGTTATCTGCCGGCAAACATACACCCACACACACACACACACACACACACCCATACATTCACAAAGACAGACGACGCAAGCAGATTAAAAAAGTTTCAAATTTAAACCGAGCGGCGTATTAATTTATTTAAGACCCTTAAATTATATCCTTTGATGTAAAGCATACATTTCTTTGCTCCGCTTGCCTTTCGACAACTTTTTCCGTTGTTGCTGTGGTTGTTGTTTTTGCTGTGCTTAGACCGGCCCCAGTTCTAGCCGCGCAACTACTTTTGGCGTATGTAATTACATTTTTTCCACATAAGAAAATCAAAAACAAAAAACCAAAAAAAAAATAAAATAAAACGGTAGCAACAAAAAACTAGATGCCGCCCAGGACATACACGAAAAAGCGTAAAAATTACACATGCAGCAGTTTTCTGGCCTTTTTATAGACAAAACCCCATAATAAAGCAGGCAGATATCACAAAGTTTTAGTACTCTAATAAGAACTAGCATATGTTAAATATATTTCGAATATATTTAAGAAATTAACTTGAAATATAATAATAATATACTTATAGATTATAAAATATTGAATTATTTCTATATTGGTTTTACTTATATTTACAATTTTATCTTCATAAATTTATTAGTGTCTCTGACAAACAGCTTCACAAATTCAACTTTATCGTACTTTAGGGTATCTGAAACTGAGCCGGGCAATGTCTGAAGTCGAAAGAGCAAAGCCTGCAAGCCGCAACTCGAACATACACATATGTGCCCACGTATTTGAGTGTGTGTGTGGGTGTATGGGGAGCAGCGTAGCGGAAGTAATGAAATTATTAACACTTGAGCAACTTCCGGCTAAAAAACAAAAGCGCTGCAACAGCGACGTCGCCGTTGGCGGCTGCCAAACAAAAAAAAAAAATGAAATAAAATAAAACGCGGCAGCTGCAAGACAAAAAGACGAAAAAAAAAAACCTGCGAAATACATTAAATGAGCGAAGAAGGCATGTAAACGGCCACAGAGAGGCGGAGACAGCGGGTTGCAGGCAGACCAAGGAGCTCGGTTGGGAAGAGGAGGGCGGAGTCCGTGCAGCAATCATAATTGCAGTGCAAACTTGGCTGAGGTTTGCCACAAACACAAAAACGAGCGCATAACTAGAGAAAAAAAAAACGTAGTAAAAAATTCTCGTGTGTCTATGTGTTTTATTGTGTGTATGCGTGTGTGTGTGTGTGTGTGTGTGTGTGTGTGTGCAATATAAAAACGCTTCTTCCATTTTGCGTCAAGCAACAGACTGTAAATTTTGAAGAAGTCATAATAGAGCCGTTGGCATATTTTCTATAAACGAATTGTGCTGTGTGCTGCACATAACGTATACGTCTAGTTGTACAGACAATACGTCCGACAAAGCTCAAAAAGTGATGGCTACCACGGGCTGTAAAGGGAGCGCACTCAACTCCACATTAGATGCGCCTGCATGCATTTCAAATTAAGTTGCATAATTAAAAGACAGTTGACTGCTGGGCGGCTCAACGGACTAACTGGCGGAAACTGCCACAGATTATGACATACTCGACGCTTTGATTTGCCCAACAACTTATATTGCATATTATGTTCATATATACAACTTGTAGAGCAGTCTCGCCGAAATTTAGACTGAAAAACGAAAGGGAACAGCAGCTGCGAATACTTTTCTCAGCTCTTACTTAATATATGTGATTATATGTATGCAGCATATGGGTTTTTTTTCTAATTTTTTTTTGCTGCTGCTTTTGTCTTTCAAATGCAGCCAACGTTCTGCGTATTTAAACTTTTTTCTCTCATTTTCTCGCTGCTTTTTTCCCGGAGCAGCTTAAAACGAATGTGGCTTAAAAGGCGTTCTAAAATGTTAAGCCATACGTGTAGAGTTTTATGCTGGGTTAGTCAAAGACAAATTTTTACCCATTGCTTTCGCAGAAGCTCAGTAAAGTTGAGCACAGTGCTGCCTTTTGAGCAAATGTTTGAATAATATGTGGGATATTCAGTTTGAATTTTTAATGCTATTCGATTTAAAATATGTAAAAATGCAAAATAATTTGCAGCATTTATTTTTATTTAATATATAAAAGCAACACGGAGTTGTTTAATAATGTATACATTCATATTTTTAATAAATTAAAATACTCAATTGGGTTCATTTTATTAATATTTTCTAGTAACTATTTAAGTCTATTTTATTTATTAATTTGTGTTATTTTTTATTTATCTTACCACTGTTCAAATTTTTTCCCGTTATACTTATCGTTGAGCGTTTGTTATTACCACAGGCAATGGCTTGTCCAGCAGCAGCAGCTTTAAATAAATACCATAAATAACTCATACGCAGTGTATGAACTGAAAATGATTCATAAATAACATTAACGGAGAATTGTAGGGTGACGTTGCAACGACTTCAGCTGGCAATACAAATAGCATAACTTTTAAAATTATTTCTGCACACTCATTTTGTGTGCATTTTCCGAAAATTTGCAGTTTTCTTCTCGCTACACTTCTTGTTGTTGTTGTTGCCTTCTCATTTTTGAGTGCATTTTCCCGTTGCGCCAAAGTTTTGACTTCCCGTTTGCAAGCGCATAAAAATGTTTTTCAGTCAACATTTCCCCCATCCACTCACCCCGCCCACCACCTCCCGCAAGCGTTGTGCTTTAGCATTTGTTTATCTTTTTATAGAGCGACAATTTTGTAATGAATTTATTACTGTGCCATGCTGCGCAAGGGTTATGCATAAGCCAACAACAACAACAACAACAACAACAACAACAAAAAACAAGTGAGACTGCTCTAGTCAGGACCGCCCGACTAGAAGATACCCTGAACCCAGAAATTAACACATACACACAAACTCTCGGCAGTTGATGAGTATTGAGCCTGTTAAAAATAAAAAAT
>SCDT01000647.1:0-31023 GCA_004143765.1 Drosophila melanica | reverse complement strand
TATATATATAAAATTTGTAAAAGTATTTTATGTTATGTTATTGCCTGTTATACAACAAATTTCATAGAAATCGAATAATCTAAATAAATTTAACTCCAAGCAAAACTTAAGTTGAAATATTCCAAAGCTAAAATTAATTAATTCTTGTTAACAGTTAGATATCATTCCGCATTAAAAACATTACATTCGTACATTATGTGGAAGGCTCACAATAAAGAATTATTTATTCAATCATGTGTGTAACACAGCGTTCATACCCTTCTATACTTCACAAATGTATTCCATCCAATAAACATGCAACATAATTATCCCCCAAAACTGCGAGTATAGACAAGACTTAATCCAAACAGCCTTGGCGGAAATAACTTCTGATGTATGAAGGAGTCCGAAATCAGAAATTAATGCAATTACAAATTTAGCCTTATTAGAGTGACGATGTTTTCGAGTATTGCCAAGTATGTTCGTACATATGTATGTATGCTAATATGTAGATCTGATTAACAATATGTGTATTAATAAAATATGTAACAACTAACTTGCCCGAAAGTATTTAGCCTTAACTATTGAACTAATTTTTAAGAAAACATTTAAAATTAAATAATAATATAACATCATATTTATGTTCAATTGTATTGGTGTGAAACAGTATATTGTAATTAAATATTTTATTTATAAGTTATAATAGAACAACTAAGCTGCATAAAAACTGCATTATTTAAACTAATTAAATATCTATATTTGCAATGTTGCGATAAAACAAAAATTCCCTACTGTTGTCTTTCGAATGAGGTTTGTCTCAATTGATTAAATTAATATCATCTGTTTAAAACACATATATTAAAGGGATTTCCAAGGTATAAAAACTGTCAATATAAGGAAACGTTCACAGCCCGTTTAACATATATACATTATTAACAGTTGTTGTTCTATAAATACAAATTAATTGATATTACGGCTATTGTTATTATTAATATATACTGTGCCACTTACTTTTCATGAATGGTCCTTTATTTGTCACCTACACTTTAAATGCAGTTGTACCTTAAGTAGCTTTAACAAAATATTTGTATTCTTTAGTTCACTAAAAGGAATTAACTGCTAAATTGACCAAATAAAAGAAGGTAATTAAGCTATTAAAATGTATGTTCTGCTGAAATTGAAATTTGAATTGTTGGAAATAACGCTCTTCGAAAAATACAATTTATCAGAATGTAGTATTCTTTTTTTTTATACCAAAAGTATGGGCACTCTCAAAAAATATCGATTTTTCTTACACCACTATTAAATAATCGTTATCGCTGAAATTGATTCATCTCTAGCGAGCTCTATATTACTAGCATTGATTTCTGAGAAATAAGTGGAATTGCGCTACTAAAAATGTTCCAAAATAGTGCTGCTAAACTTTTGGTGCCAGCGATGCGCGGAGCCCTGCAAAGGCGATGCCAATCGGTTGTCTCCGGTCCACCAACGCAACACATCTCCACAGCTGTGAGTAATTTTTCAATAGAATATTAAGGGTTACGTAAACCTAATACTAAGCACATTAAAACGAATTTATTCTATATGCATATTTATTTTTGCAGGAGAAAGTAATCCTTGGTGGTGGCATGTGCGCTGCGTCCCTATTTATTCCGGCTTGGGTTTTGTACCACATCCGTGACTACAAGGCCGGCAAGTAATTATGGATGGGATTGCTGTGAAACTATAAATAAAATGTTGCTTGTAAATGTAGGAAAAAAGTTACCGTAATACATTAAACTTAACTCCACAAGCACTTATTGTACCTATATTCTTACGAAGTTGTTTTACTTAATTTACTTTAGCAAAATTATTTAATGGGTGAGCTCATACACTGAATGTGATTTAACTTAAAAAAGACCACAACTTCCCTGTGATAATATATGTGTAGTTTTATTAGAAGCTTGAACATAATCTGCACATTGCTTTAGAGATGTTAGCTCACTTATGATTTCTGTTTAATGCAAATTTAAATATATGTATATGTAATCGTAGATAGGTTCAGCGTTCACTTCTTTTGCTCATCCTTGCCATCGCTCTTCTTGTCCTTGTTGAGGGAACCAACAGCGTCACGCACTGCCTCCGATTGGGGATCGACACCGGGAAGATTCTCAAGAACGCTCTGCAAAAATGCCGGATCACCGATAACTTCCGAATAGTCCTCGTCCACATCCATTGGGGCAGCGGCATCATCGGTTTTGGGACGCTTAGCTTGCTGAGTGACGTTATCATCGGCGGCATCCTGCATTGACATTTGCATGGCAAACGCGATTTGCTCCTCTTCAGTCATGTTAGCGAAATCGGGTAAATTATCCTCGGGAGTTTCAGTCGACAATGCCAATGCACGCTGCAGCATGGCCTCCTCCGAGTTGGGATTGGGAAGAGTTGCGCCCGCGGTAGTTGGACCAGCCTCTCCGCTAGTTGGTACCACGGCAGCTGGGGCCTCAGCGCTTCCGGTGTTATCACGTCGCTGCTCGCTCTCCTGGCGTTGACGCTGCTCTTCCATGGAGACACGCAAGGCAAGAGCCAGTTCCGGATCCTCATTGGGATCAACGCCAAACTCGAATACGGCACCACCCAACCCAGCAGCACCCATGCCGTCCTCACCTTGTATGATGGGCGACGACAGTAAGGCGTCCGACAGAGCTGAGCCTCGAGGAACACTAACTAAATGGGAGCCAGTGCCATCTTTGCCATTTAGAGCGTTAATAAAAGCCGTCAGAGTGTCAATATTGTTGCCATGATCTCCGAAACTAACAATGTCTACGTTAACCTTTTCCTTCTTTAAGCGCTTGGCTTGCTTGACGAGTTCTCCTTCCTCGTTGTTTATCGGCGAGCCGACAAAGACAACAATGCGCATTTTATGGTTTTTGCCCTGACGATGCTTTAACACCAAGTGGGCAATACGAATTCCGGTTAGAAGGTTGATTTCACCTTTTGGTTGAATCAGATGCATCTTTGAGAATATGCGACCCACATCGCTGGTCAGTGTGGCCAGCACTTCGACGGTGCTGAAAGATATGAAAAATTCAATTTAAATATGCTGAAACATTAGTTGCGAACGGCACTCATTCCATACTTCGATAGGGTCATAAGGCCAACATTATTCTCTGGGTTGGATCGCAGCTTTGTGAGGCAGACAAGATTGATGCCATCTTTCTGTACATTTAAACGTGTCGGAAAGTAGTCACCATTGCGCTGATAATCACTGTTATCAAAACTGGAAGGGAATCGCAGTTAGTATAACCATTGTATACCTTTAAATATTATTTATTTACCATATCATAGTACTTTCCAGGACCATTTTGTATTTTTGCTTGTCACTTTGCCACTGAACTGTAATACCTGGGTGCCTGCACAGAGTTGTTTAATGTCTTCGAACAAATCGAGTTGTTGTCTATTTATCGATATTTGTGAATGTGTTTGCCACGGGATTTTTTTTTTTTCATCACCTACGATTTTGAATTTATTTTGTGTTTTTAGTTGTGCCTGCCAAATATAGTTAAAATACAATTTAAAAAAGTATCCTTAGCAAAGTTTGTCAAATACGGTAAAAATTTCTTTGAATTTCGGCTTGTTTTCCTGTCATTACCAGTTGTATGTTCAAGTATTCTTCAACCCTAAAAAGAACCAGATTCACAAACCAGAATTCTGGTAGCCCTAGTAACATATGTTTCTGTCCCATGTCTGTCATGTGATATTCATACAGTTCGAAAAAGTGCCTTATTCGCGATCACTCATTTAAAGTTTTGTGTTTTCACTCAACCAATAAACCTGCTGATCGAGGCAGAACTGCAGTATTAAGTCTTAATTATACAAATTATCATAAAATGGTTGAAGCCTACGTTCCCCCCGTTATTATCACCGTCATCTGGGCGTGTATTGGCGTCATAGTTCCTTTCTTCATTCGTGGACCAAACAGGGGGTAAGTAATTATTTATTACAAATAAAACGATTTTAATTTTGTCTTTTGTGTTCAGCGTGACTCAATGCTGTATTATGCTAACTGCTGTTACCTGCTGGCTCTTGTAAGTTTCCTCTTATTGACCATGAGACTTCTTGGTACACTACACACACATAGGTGTATACTTGTGTGTGTGACTTACGAAAAGCTCATTAACTTGTATCGTTCTTATATTTGTCATGCAGTTGGCTGTGCTGCTACCTAACGCAAATGAACCCATTGATCGGCCCCAAGCTATCGATGAACGAAATTATGATAATGGCCCGTGAATGGGGTAACGAAATCAAAGATACCATGGATGTCGTAGCATAAAAAGGAAAGACAGTACATACCGCTTATGTGAAGCACCGATTATCGCATTAATGAGAATTGTGCCTTTTACTGTTGCATATAATCGGTATGCACTTGTTATGCTGTCATTCCTTTATAAACTTGTTATTATTTTTTTTTCACGATTGCTTTTGTTTCAAATTGTGTTTATTTGCTCTTTTAAAAACTGTTAAAGTTTGCAATATATTATTTTAAAAGAAATAAATTCCATATGTATATATGAAGAAACTAAGATAACGTATTGGCTCCTTATTGAAAATTGTACAGATTGTATGTATTAAAACATATTTCTTCTATTGAGTTTAGGGATATAAAAATAAACACAAAGGCTGAGGTGGAGGTAAGATACAGAGTTAGAGTTAAAAAGAGCAAGGAAACCTAAAATAAAGAGAAAGAGTAAGGAGTAGAAAAATTAAGAAACAATGCGTTAAGAAAAAAGAGATAGAGATAGAGAGAGAGAGAGAGATTAGAAAATAATACACACAGCACACGAATTCATGCGAATAGCTTAGAGCAGTCTTAATTTGCTTACTAAACAATATAAACCAAATGACTACATGTGGGAAGTAAGAAATTGACCGATCGAAATATCATAAAAGAGATCGAGTTCAAATTGAAAAATATTGTATTGCAACTGAAAGCACATTCCAAACTTTTGCTATAAAAGAAACCACCAATTAAAATCGTAGAATAAATTTGGTAACAAACAGCCACCAGTGACCAAGATTTGCATTTTAAGTTCAATAAAAGTTTATTTATTTAGTAACTAAGCGAAACATAAATCACTGAATGGTTTAAAATATATAGTATGTATATATATAATAATAATTATGTATATATTGATGTATGAGTGTATATGATATTATTGAAATATTTATTTACACTTTAGCGCTAATCAAATTTACAATTTGCTTAAATAAAATTCAAAACTTCATTTTGATTTAAAACAAATGAGAGGAAACAGCATTGCATATAAAGAATGAAGGGAAAAAGGGAAAATCAAAAACAAAAGTAAAACAAAAAGCGAAACAATGGCAAATCAACTCAAAACTGTGTGACTACATATTTACAGACAATCCCCTCATATTTCGACAACTTTTCACTTAATAACTAACTTCACATCCATATTTTTAAAATCGAAATCCAGCCAGTTCAGAACAGTTGCCGAATAGTTGGGTAGCAATGTTGATGACTTGTCATGAATACGAGGAACGGCTCCGGCAACTTTTAACTCTGGATTCAAATTTATGCATTTGTAGAGCCTGCGGTTGCAGTAGTTGACGATGCTGGTGGTGGTGCCGCTGCTGCTGGTGCTGTCAAATTAGGTTGAACCGGTGCAGCAGCTGGAGAATAATACGCGGTAGTAGTTGGAGCATTTGTGCTAAGAGCTAGATCAGGACAGAATGTGCAACAGGCAATCAATTAAAGCATATAGTTTTGTTGGATAGAATTAGGTCTTACATTGGCGCAGTGCCTTCTGAAACTTTTCATATTCCACATAGTGCTTTAGCCGAAGTTCGTCCTCCTCAATCAGCTGTCGTTGGCGAAGCAACAGCAGTCGCTGGTGCTGGTTTGTGCCCAAGCGTGTATTGCACAACTGATTAACGAGCGAATCCAGATTATGCTTAATATCCTGCAATGCAGATTAAGAATTTAGTTTCGGTGAATCGAGTTGAAATCAAATCGCTTACCGATTGAATATCGCTTGGCAACAGGTGAGGATGAGTGGCTGCTAGGGATACGGGCTCCTCTGCAACTTTAATACAAATAAAATGTGGTTTATAAATAATTATTATAAATATGAACAACTGACAATTAAACGATGCACTAAGAATTGCACACGAATTGCAAACTTACCTTCAGCAACAGCTGGATTAAATAGTGGCTGCAGGACATGCTGCATAGGCTGGCCTGTCTGCTGTGGCTGACCTACCAGCGGCGCCTGTTGCAGCAGCTGACCTGCGGCAGATACTTGGAAGCTTGGCTGCTGTTGCTGATTGTAAATGGATGTTTGCTGAGGCTGCTGCAGATGCGATTGCAGTTGTAATGTCTGTTGTTGCTGCTGTTGTTGTTGTTGTTGTTGCTGCTGCTGCTGCTGCTGAAGTAGTTGATGCGAGGCAGACATTTGGTTCGGCATTGCTGCCAATTGATGTGCTTGTAGTGGCTGCCCAACGCCCATGGCCATCACCAGCGGCGGTAATTGATGCATTTGATTCGGTTGCGCCTGCAAATACTGCTGTGGTGCATGTGTCGGCTGTTGCTGCGGCTGTGATGTTGGCAACGTAAACTGCTGTGCAGTTTGCTGTTGCAGCATAATTGGTTGCTGTTGCTGCTGCTGTGGTTGCTGCTGAGGTATCAGCTGAGCTGGCTGCTGTGCCTGTGGCTGTTGCTGTTGTTGCTGATGCGTCAATTGCTGCAGGGGAATTTGCTGCTGCTGCTGTTGCTGCTGCTGCTGCACAGCGTTAACCATTTGTGGTAGAGTGTTTAACGCTGGCTGATGACGCTGTTGTATATTTGAATACATGTGCTGCTGCTGCTGCTGATGTTGTTGTTGCTGCTGTTGCTGTTGCTGCTGTTGCATTTGAAGGTTCGTCGGCTGTGCTGCAGCTGCAACTTGGGCTTGTGGCACCAGCACGCCCACACCGACTCCTGGCGGTGCGTTTGGCTGCTGGTAAATCAATTGGATGCCATTGATGGCCATTGGAACGCTCTGTATGGGTGAACTGATGAGCTCAGTGGGAGTGTTGACTGTGGTACCGTTTTGCACAGAGCCGCCTGCGTTATAGTTATGGCCCTGGCCAGCAGATAACCCGGCAACCATCAGATCAATTTTCAACTGTTGTTGAACCGCTTCGGTTGCGGTGGCATCTGTGGATGTCTTTTGTTCCTGAACGCGACTAACACTGAAGCGGGAAACTTTCCGGGCATTAACACTTGCCACTGGCTCCTCGGCTGGTTTGGCAGCTGGCACGGCTGTGGCCATTGGCGCCTGCAAAACGTGCGTATTAAATTTTAAAGGGAACATTTAAAACAAAATTAAAGGAAAATGTAATTTTCGCATCTGCATCACCTCCTCTGTGTTATCCGCATTGCGTAGCGCAGCCAACTTTTTCTCTAGATCCGCTATCGAACTTTGGTTGAGTGCTCCGTTGCTGGGATTTCGAGTCGATTCGCCGCCGACACTCACAGGGTTTGACATTTTGTCGAGACTCTCCTGCTTGGACATTTTCTTATCGCCAGCCTCAGCGGTTGTCGCATTTTCGGCGCCCGCCACGATGGTCTCGTGGTTAACATTGAGGTTCGTTGCGGCCATTTGCATATCCGATCCCATGCTGTTGTCAATGGATGTGCGCCGCGAATTGTACACGGAGGAGCCACGGGCCGAGTTCAACATTGCGGTGGGTGTGTTTTGGCCAAACGAGGCAGCTGAGCCGCTGCCACCTCCCACGCTGTTTGATTTGTTTATCTGCGCATTAAAAAGATATATAGGATGTGAATTGGATTAAAGGTAAACGCCCAAACAGTATGGCCACAAGCGCAACACAGAAAAGTGGTTAAAGTTGACCAAAACGAAAAGCGTTAGTACAAAAACAAATCAAAACGAAAATACAACTACAAATATTACTTTAACCATAACAACAAATCGATGAACATGTACTAAAAAGTAAAACAACAAGAACTCGCAATTAATTGCGTTTCGTATATATTTAAATGTTTAAGCGAATACCCGAAACCAGTGCGAATTGAGAATCTCTGTCATACTCGGATACCGATTTTAATATATAAACAATTTTAAATTAACATGCTGTTAAATGTTAAGAACATTTATAAAAGGCTTTTCAATAGTTTTCTTTGGGTCAATTGGAAATGCTCAAAAATTCAAATTATTTATTATCTTCTTTAATACGTTATACGCCATTTTTGGAGACAATTAAATATATTGAATATTCTATGAATGTAACTACAATCATTAATTTATATAGAGAACTTTTAGAAAAAGAATTGGAAAAGTAGAAGTATTATAAACTTGTATGCAACTGATTGGTGGTAAATTATCCTATTTAAAAAAAAAAGATTAACGCAGTATCTATATACAATATTCAGCTCAGAAATTCCAATCGAGACGCCAAAAACTCAAATACAAATATTATTAACAATAAAAATAAAAAAACAGAAGGCAGTATTATTTTGCGGGAAACGATAAATACGCAAATCTACACAATACAATAAATATAATAAATTAATAGGAGACATTAACCAAATGGTAAATTTGAAGCGAATGAAACGCCGACTACGATTTACGGTTTAAACATGAATTTTACTACCAACCGATGTCTCTGCCTGGGCCTGCTGCTGGGCGGACAGCGCTTTCATCGATGCGATTGCCGGCGAGGCTTGGTAGGTACCCGGGGGTCTGTTGTTAATGGAGGCAACGACGGCGGTGGCGAATGCGTGCGCGTGCGTTATGTTCTCGAGTTCGATTTTGAGCTGTTCCAGTGTATTGGCGGCACTTGGCGGCTGCACTGCGCCCGGTTGGGCGCTGGTCTCCTTCGATTTGTCGGCATTTGCAGCGCTCTGCTCGGTGGCCCGCTTGGCGGCCTTGCTGGGCGGCATCTCGAATGTAATGTTCACCTCGCTTAGGTCATCCAAGCTTCTGGTGTGCTTCAAATCATCCACAATCTTCAGCTGGCGATTCAATGGCAAATTCAGGCTTCTGGGCTTCGCCTCACTCCCGGTTGACTCCAATAGCATTTGCACACGGCTGATCGCCAGACTGCGTGCCTTCTGTTCGGCCTGTGGTTTGTCCAAACCTCCATCCAGCGGCTGAAATGGCTCATTGCCTGTTGGGGTAACG
Source organism: Drosophila melanica (assembly GCA_004143765.1). Lineage (NCBI taxonomy): Eukaryota > Metazoa > Arthropoda > Insecta > Diptera > Drosophilidae > Drosophila > Drosophila melanica. The sequence goes on along the minus strand of SCDT01000647.1, from coordinate 21,856 downwards.
GCGTTGTCCGGCATATAATCAATGGACAGCGATGTGTACTCCGATGCGGTGCTGGTTTTGCGCGAGACCGAATTAGACCCAATGGTCACGTCATTGCTATTGTTGCCCGCATCCCTAGATGCAGTTGATGAGGACGACACGGTCGAAGTGGTCGTTGGTGGCGTTGCAATATTCATTGGCATTTCGGCATTACTTTGGACTAAAGTTTCACGTCCTCTTGTCCCGTTGTCACCGTTCCCGGATTGATCAGTGTTTGCTGCATCGACAGCACCTCCGTTTGCTCCAGTGGCTGCTGTATCCGCACCCTGGGCCGACGGCTCGAACATCTTAGTGATGTCGCTCGCAGTTTCATCCCGCTAAAATAATTGGTTCGTTGAAATATTAAATATTTATATATATATATATAAACACAACTATACCGTTAATATCTATATAAGCCTAAGTTAATTTATATACCCTTGCAGGATATTACGAGGTATTTAGGGTACATTTAGGAAACACCATCAAATTTTTAAATATTTGAACGGAACGACTTCAAAAACTTTTTTTACATTTCGAAACTTGTTTAAAACAAATATATGATAATACTTTAAGTTGATCAGTACATGTGTCATATTCTGTCACTGCAAGGGTATTTAAAAGTCGGCGAGCCGACTCTTCTTCACTCTATTCTTTTTCGGTTTATTTATGTTAATTTGGCCAAAATGCGCAGGTGTGTGTACTTAAAAGCATAAAACATGTATGAAACTAAAACACATTTATCAAGGGGAATATAAAAACAGAGCATTAAAAATTTCGTCCTGATAAATAGCAGAATTCTTTAATTTAACAATTAAACATCCTATTGTGAATTGAATTTTAAAACAAATACATGTTATTAATTTCGCTTAACATACTTTAAATAAGTTATTTTCATCAGGTTTTTAAGTGTAAATTTGTGTTCAATTATCAATTATTAAACATCTTACAATTTAAGAATAAAAACAACAACTTAATAACAAACGCTATAAATTGATTATATGCCAATAGAGACTAAGCGACGAGAAACATTTTTGAATGAAAGTTTTAATTTCATTCAAAAGCAAAACTAAAAGATATTCATTAATTTGGGCATAATCGCCATATGCGTTCTATATATGTGCTTAAGTTCGCAGTTAATATAAAGTAAAGAAATTAAAATCAGCTTTGTAAATCACAAAATATGCATATTACTTGAATTTCTTGTTGATAAGAATTGTAAATACAAAAATGATAATCCTATTAGATAAAGAAACAAGATCGCTTTTAAATTATGTATATATATATATATATAGTATATATAGGCCCTTAACAGTGCACTTAACACTTACAGATCTATGTCTTTGATGTGTTCTAAATGTGGAACGCTGTCGAGTTAGAGACGCGTGACGGACCTGTTTTATTATAAGTAGTAGAGATATACAACATACAATCAAAATGTTAAAAATGTACTTTGATTTCGAGCGTTCGCAATTAGATATTATAAACTCGTATTAGAAATTATTATCTATTTTATTTTTTTTTGCTTATTTTATCACGTGTACTACGTTTCGAGTGGAAGTATTCGAATCCATAGCGATTGGATTGCTACGTGCGAAGCTCTCCATTGATTCAAATCAATTTTCAATATAAATTTGAGCGCGATTATTTCCGACAAGTTCTGGTCCGATGGTATATAAATGGCTGTAAATAGACTCCGAAACCGCATAGCTCCATATTGGGAACTTTTGAGCATGTGAATCGAACAAGACGAAACCATTTTTGTTTTTTTTTCATAATTGGGTTTTACAAATTGGGACATAAGAAATATGATTGGAATAAATTGTAAAGTTAAAGTACCTTCTCAATGTTGCGGCGATAAGTGGTTGGAATCGGAATTTGGTTTGGATTATGTTTAACCTGCTCCACAATATCGTTTATCATTTCCACAAACACCGTACTCTGACAATTTGACAGTAAATCTTGCGCAATCTGAAAGAATTGTCAATTTGTCCACATTATAAGTGAATACCCTATGAATTTGGTGTGTGTGCGTGTGTGTATGTGTGTGTGCATTGCTTACCAGCTTGTTAGCAATCTCAACGGGGTTGACATCGCTGATGTCAAATTTGAATGTTATAGTCTTCAGTTTGTTTTCCATATGACAATTGATGACGCTGCCCTCATCCACGCTGGTTACACTTAGCTTTGGTATGCGCTCGTTTCCGCTACGATTCGAACGACGCGGCTTTTGCAAGCGCGCAGCTTGTTGCTGCTGTTGTTTTTGTTGCTTATCCGCGTCTGCAGGATTTGCTGCAGTCTGTTGTAACTCAACATTTGGCGTTGCAGCATCAAAGTTTGCGGTTGCAGCCACTGTTGTATGCTCGGAAGCTACAGTTGTTGGCTGTTGATTAATGGATTTAGTTGGCAGCTGCTGTTGAAGTTGTTGCTCAATTTGGGGTTGCTGAGCTGCAGGCTGATGTAAAATTTGCGACTGTGGCTGGCTATGCAAAAGCTGCTGCAGCTGCTGTTCCAAAGGTATTTGTTGCTGCAGTGGCTGCTGCTGTTGCTGCTGGCTCTGTAGGAACTGTTGCTGTTGCTGCTGTTGCATCTGGTTGGAAGCGGCTGCATAGTTAGCAATTTGTTGTGCCTGTTGCTGGACATCAGCAATTGGCTGTACAATTTGCTGCTGCTGCTGCTGCTGCTGTGGAGGCGCCTGAGCCTGATTATATGCGGTCGGATGTGGTTGCTGGTGCATAGCTGGTGGCACCTGCATCAGTCCTGGTATAAGCATAGACGTCGGTTGCTGCTGTTGTGCCATAATTTGAGCAGCACCAGCAACAAGTGGCTGCATCGTTGAAATTGGAATTTGATGGGGCTGCGTTAGTGCATTCGGATGGAACTGTTGTTGCTGCTGTACGAATTGTTGCTGCTGATGCAGCTGCTGCAAATGATGTTGCTGCAGAATCTGCTGTTGCGTTGCTGCTGCTTGCTGTTGCATTGGCTGTTGTTGTATGGGTTGTTGTTGCATTGCTTGCTGTTGCATTGGTTGCTGTTGCATTTGTTGCTGTTGAATTGGTTGCTGTTGTATCGGCTGTTGTTGTATCGGTTGCTGTTGTATGGTTTGATTTGGAATGGGTTGTTGCTGCAATTGATGCTGTGATGTTGGCAGCTGCTGTTGCTGCTGAATAGGCGGCGGTTGCATTTGCTGTTGTTGTTGTGCCTGCTGTTGTGGGTGTTGCATCGCATACGGCTGTTGTTGCTGCGGCATCTGAACTTGATGCATGGGCATCGTTGCCTGCGCTTGTTGCTGCTGATAATATTGCTGCTGCTGCTGCTGTTGTTGCTGCTGCTGCTGTTGCACCAGATCAGTTGGTGGCACATTATTTTGCATTAGTTGTTGCAGTTGTTGTTGCAAGGGTATTTGCTGAAGCTTTTGCTGTTCGGCCAAATGTTGCTGTTGCTGAATGACAGCAGCCGGTTGCTGTTGTTGCTGCTGCTGCTGTTGTGGATGGGCAACGGCAACTGGTTGCACTTGGACCTGTTGGGGCAGCATTTGTGTTGGCGGTGCAGCTTGTTGTGGTGCTTGTAGCTGAACCACTGGCTGCTGAGCTGCCTGCTGCTGTTGCTGCTGATTGCCCGTTGGTGAGATAACCTGGCCGTGGCCATTCGCAATGTCCTGCATGGCGTTGGTCGCATTTTGATATGAGGCCATCTGTGGGTTCTGTATGTAATGAACGGTCGTTGAATGTTGCTGTACCTGCGCTAAAGCAGGCGAAGCGATCACCTTCTGTTGCTGTCCAGGCACTGACTGCGGCAACTGTTGCGGTTGTTGTTGCTGCTGCTGTTGTTGTTGCAGCTGATTGCCGCCGTTTTGTATGGACGTGGTCGATCTTGCTATCAGATTCTGTGGATCGGCGCTGTTGTTGGAGGTGACCAAGCTTGTCTCAGAGTCTGTATTTAGCATTTCGAGCTTAAGTCGTTGATTCCATTTAACGCCATCCTCCTCGTCCTCAGACTCATCATCTTCGTCGTCCTCTTCTTCGACATTTGTTGGCAAACTCTCGCGCTGCTTTTGCAAAGCCAGCTTCTCCAAACGTGACTTTTCGTTCTGCAGCTTGATTTGCGTTTGACGCTGAGCGCGTTCCTTTAGCAGCGACACCACCTGCACTTTAAGGAGGCGCGCCACTGCACGCGAATCATCCTCCGAAATGATGTTCTCCTTCATCATATCTTGGGCAATTTGCTCATACTCATCGTGCTGTACGTTGTACTCGAACTGTATAGCTTCGTTCTCCTTGTGGCGAGATGAGCGCTTCTTTGGATCCATGAATCGCAGTCGAAATTCAATAATGCTGATGCTCGGATCTGAGAGAAACTGCTCCGAGGCAGTGGGCTCAACACGTATGCCAATGTCCTCATCAAAGAATTCAGACTCCAGCAGCTCATTGCACCTAGGACGATCCTCTTTTTTCAGCTCAATGCAACGCTCAATGATATCACGCACATTGGGATCTTCGACCTTTGAGAGGGCTGCCGGTTTTATGCCAGATATTACCTTCTTGTATATCTGAGCGGGGCCTTTGCATTCACTGTAGGGATATTCGGATATGGCCATCTCTAACATGCACATGCCAAAGGCGTAAACGTCAACCGATTCATCATAGTGCTCCTCGTACATCTCGGGTGCCATAAATTCAGGTGTACCAATCACAGATTTAGCATGGGACCGATTCTTTAAAGTTGCCAGTCCCAAGTCACCGATTTTCACACTACCAGTGGTGCCAGTTATAAAAATATTATCACATTTCAAATCACGATGAATTATAGGAAATTGACGAGTATGCAGGAAGTTGAGACCCTTTAAGATCTGACGACACCATGACTTCAATACCTTTGGGTGTATTTTTTTGAATCGTTTTAAATACCTGCATAATTAGATTCGATTAATATGGGTAATTGGAAATAGTTTTCACAGCTACTTACGACTTTAAAGTACCAGATAACATTAGCTCGGTGACTAGTACTATGTTTTTTTTGCGTCCAATTGGAAACTCCCAATATGTATAGAATCGCACTATGTTCGGATGTTGCAATTTCTTCAACATATCCGCCTCTTCTCGAAATCTGGTGCGTTCACTCTTCTTCACTTGTTTATCCTGCAAAATATGATGGATATTTAGTAAACTTGTAAAAAGCCGAATATAATTTGGGGAAAAAACGTACCAACAGCTCGCACCAGGCAACCGGCACTCCGGTTAGCGTGTCTAGGCCACGATAAACAGTTTTAAAGGAACCACGACCGACTTCCTTATCGTATTTGAAGAAGCGTCCGCATGGCGACATCGCAACCGGATCATCATCCTCATCGCTCTTGCGTTCTTTCGTTAGGGACGTGACCGACGAGGTAGCCGATGCGGTATATGCGGATGATGGCTGTAGCGACACCGATGTTTCTGTACCAGCAACAGTTGCGTCTCCAGGAACTCCCTCGCCACGCTCCGACTGTTTGGACAAATCCTCAAAAACTTTTGGTTGACTTTCGTCGTGAAGCCCCTCCCCGTCGTGCTTCTCCTCGACTTGGAAGCCAACGCGCTTCACACCAGGTGTCTGTTTGTTGGCAGGTTTGGATGGCACATCAACTTGAGTCTTTTCGATCTTTACACTGCGCGACGCCTCGGTAATGATGTTCTCAATAATGCCAGCTACTTGATGATTAGCCGCATCCGTTGTATTCGATCGGGTCGGCGTACGAAACTGCTCCTCCAAGTGTTCCGCTTCCCGCGACAACATCTCAATGTTGTCATCGTAATCGCGTGGAAACTCCGTTTCCAGTTCCTCAAACTGTAATGGATTCGCATTTCGATTGGATTGCTCCACGTTTTTGCGCACAAAACGTATTGTCTGCACATAGTTGTTCGCCCCCTTGCCCGTCTTGTTTCCCTTATTGTGTGGCGCCTTGAACGGTATTGGTGCGGTCATTGAGTGCGTCCCAGTCCCGGTGTGCTGTTTCAGCACGGGCTCTATTCCCGTATCAGACGACGATTTTCGATTTTCCATTTTTTTCGGTTTGGCATCTGCAGCTGGGGACGGGGACGCAACAGCCTTGGCCGGCATGTCTTTGTCTTTGTCTTTGTCTCTGCTGTTATCCGCGGACACTACACCAGCGTCTCGTGAATTTGGGTTATTGACTGCATCTGACGACTGCGCTGCACCATCCATTGTTTCCTCATTATGTTCCGTGAGGCCAAGTCCCTCAACGTTGGACAAGGGTTCTAAGCTCACGGACTCGTCCCCAATGCCAGTATTATTTGTCGGCTTCTTTTCTCCTCGTTCCGTCGTCGGACTCCTGCTATTGACGGACCTGCCAGTTAAGGCGCTGTTGGCGAAATGACGCAGCCACCGATTCCAAATGTTATTTTTACTATGATTTAATGGCGAAGCTGTGATTGGTTCCACTGCTGGTGCTGCTCTTCGATGAAACTGAGTGCTGGTGCTGGTGCTACTACTTATGTGTTCAGGTGGAACCGGATCCTGTTTGCGACTATATTTGCTGCTCTTTAATTTACAAGTCGGGCTAGTGATTTTCCTTGGGGAGGCAGTTTTATTAGAAGCACACTGTCCCGATTTTTGGATTTTAGCTTCTTGCACAGTTTGTTCCTCACCAGAAATATTTGAGTTATTTCTGTGAAAGGTGTAAAAAACGATTACGATTCTCTTTAAACTGTAATATATTATCAACAATTTAAGTAAAAGTTGCATCAATTACAAAATAGGCGTGCACAGTGTGTGTGTGATGGAATTAACTGTCACTTAATAATGAATTCACCGCAAAATGCTGAGCTCACCTTTGAGGTTGCGTGGTACTGGAAGTAGTACCATCTTCGCTGATGGTGCTTTCCTTCCGAATACTGTTTACGGGTACGACCTCTCTATGTCGTACAAAGTCGCAAAGGGTTTGTCCAATTTTGCAATATTTTCAACAACCAAAGGCCAGCTAGAATCTGCACAGAAATTAAATGAAATAAAACACAGCGAATTTGATTCATATTCAGTAAAATATTGATTATTTGTTTTGGGCAATAAAAAAAAAGCCGATTAATAATCGATTGCAATGTAAATAATATTGCATATACATGTATATTCAAGTTGTCGGTTTTAGTTATGTTATGCATCGCAAGTTTTTATTACTATTGATATTTCACTGCGCCTGTGCTCTAATAACATACATATGTATGTGGGTATATAAACGGTATACATATGACATACATAGCACATATCTATGTATATACGTGCCGTATGTATATATGAACATATGTACTTTGTGCTGTTTGATTGCAAAACAGCCGTCAGAGGCAGCTGTCGGTTTTTGTTTCTTGGGGTGTATCTTAATTGTGAGTCATAAAAGCCCAATTGCATCAAACTACGCCTATTTCTGTTGACTGCTGGTTTCTTTTCTTCTTTTTCCTTTTATCCGATTGCTGTGACACACGTACATATGCGAGTACTTATTGATGTACTCACCTACACACATGCAAATGCAATATTTAGGTGCATGCACACGCACACACACACGCATGTATATGTCAATTTGACTACAATTGTACAACGAAAATCCTTTTGCACTAAACAAACGTTACTTTATTTGTCCTGAGACGTTATCACAATGTGAAAATTACTCGAGTCGCACAAAATGTATGCATTGATTATGATGTCATAGACGTGGAAAAGCACCAAAGCCTAGTTGCATAGAAATCACGGGTTAGACGTCTGCGCCGTGGCCATAATTCAAGTACTCGTTGGCAGCGTTGACTTATTATGCCGAATGCAACGAAATTGTGGCACATTCATTAAATTTCACAATAAATTTACAAAATATACCGCCACATATGTAGCCGTACCCCGCACCAACAAATCTCATTTATCGATATTTTTTTAATTGTCTTTGTTAAAGTTTTTTTCTTCCATTGTATTTATGCTTAATTTGAGCTAGTTTGTTTGTGGTCTAAGCTTGACTCGAACTCACTATTCACACTCGCATATTTGCATGGCTTTTATATTATTTTGTTTCAGCAATACTTTTCGACTAATGTTTGTTCTATTTGTTACACAAGAGTAGCACTAACGAAGAGCGATAGTTATGTACGTGCTACTTGTCATAAATATCACAATGAAACGAACAGAATATATATCGATGACTATCGATGTTTTCAAAATGCAATATTGATCGAAACAGGTCAGCTGTTCATATTTAAAGTTTAAAAATATCGCGAAACCAGAAACTTAACACATTTCAATTGTGCTTTTACTTTAAATACGCTTTTAGAAACAACATATTTATATTGTTTCTGCAGCTATATTTACATCTCTAAAAATTTCATTACAGTTTCGTCAAGATCAACTGATTTAAATGTTGCAAAAATGCCTTAAGGATTTTACCATCTATACCATAGACATATGTATGAAGTGATTAGCATTGTGTGACGTGCAATGTGGGCACCGTTAAATTTATCTTTTTGCTGCTATTTGCATAAGATGGATTTTATCTAATCAATTAATTTGTTTGCTTTTTTTTTAAGTCTATTATATATTTGTGTTAACTTGAAGTACATTTTGTAAACTTAAATACATCACTTGATCAATAAATACATTTAAAAAAAATTGTTCCGTTCATATATTTAAAGTTTTTCATAATTAAGGTTTAAGCTTGTGTTTATTTAATAATATGTGGGTAAAAATTATCTTATCTAGCCTTTCTTTCTTTCCGTTTACAAATTTTGGAAAGAGTCGTTTTATCAATTCAAATTTAAACGCTTCTGCTCCACCCGGTGTGCTCGCCTGTGTGGGTGGGTATGTGGCTTACTTTGAAAGATTAATTACCCACCTTGGCGCATAGTAAGAAGAAAAGTACATATTTGCAAAACGTTTATTCTTATCTCGATATGATTTTGTGTGAACAGTAATCTGCGGTCATCTAAAAGATTCAGTTAGGAATTGCGGTTTTACGTGCCTGCAACCGAAACCGACGGCGTAATTCGTATTATTTTTGGTGTTCTTAGTACAACTACAATTTTTGATTTCCAATTGATATAGTCGGTGCTAAAAACTCTTTTTTTTCGGACGAACTTAAATAAAATGAAAAGTATATGTATTCAAAAGTATAATAAGATATTCATATCATCAGACAATATATATAATTATAAAGTTTCGTCTTTCCAAAGGTTTTTGTGTTAAGACTTTTCGGTCTGTGCGCTCTTCATTCTCAAATAGAAAGGCGCATACCATGATATACATAAATGTCAATTCACATAATCGCTGTTGTTTGCTTTAAATAAAATACGGTTCTCAACAATTTATTTGTTATTTTTATAATCATTCACGAAGTGGAAAGTGCCCGTCTTGCTGTCCGTCCGTCCGTCCGTCTATCTATCTGCCCGCAATTTGCTTAGTTAAGTTAGTCACATAAAAACTTGAAATATGCATTTGTGTAAACCTGCGTAAGATAAAGCGTCTTCCTCAGCACAATTGTTGCACACATTAAAATTGAAAAAACAAAAAAAACCAGTCAAAAGTTTATAAAAAAAAAAATGAATTTAGCTCCCCCCCCTACTTTAGTATCTATAGCGCTTTTTTTTCAAACTTCCCATAATTTTATTAATAATGAACTGATATGCTCAATTTTGGTGGCATTTTGGTCAGGGCTTGGTCTCTGCATTTTAAATATAGATAATACATTTATGCTTAATTTTTTTCGGTAAAAATTACACATAAATAAACAAATTTTTTTTATATGATATTTGAATTTTTAAACTTTTAAAAAGGCCGTAAACAACGTGCTTTGAAAAAAGCATATTAAATGGTTTTTGCAAGCCATATAATCGGATAAAGCAGAAGAATCCTGGCGGACAATCTTTATGATATATATTAATATGAGTGTGAATACGAGTGCCACAACGGATGCTACTGCATCGCCCATGGCTGAGTTTGACGATTATGGGTGTCCCCACTTCAATTGTACAACAATGGAGTTCACACAATTCATTCTTGGTCCGCAGACACTTCCGCTACACAAAGCGCTCCTGGTAAGTCCCCAAAAACTTTTTTTAAGACTATGCACTCGATATATACATATATATATTTTTGTTTTTTTTTTATAGATCAGCATAATTTTTGGTGGCATATTTATAACTGGCGTATTGGGAAATGTTTTGGTCTGCATGGTGATAATTCGGCACGCGGCGATGCACACGGCAACTAATTATTATCTCTTCAGTCTGGCCGTATCAGATTTGCTGTACTTGCTCTTGGGTTGGTTTACTCGAATTACATTTACTGCATTTCATTTGAATTAATCTGGTCTAATTATGTGTTTAGGTCTGCCGGCAGAAGTATTCCTCTTCTGGCATCAGTATCCGTATTTGTTTGGCCTGCCATTCTGCAAGTTGCGAGCATTTATATCGGAAGCGTAAGCGTTCAGTTTCCACTCACCTGAATATAATTTCTGATAATGGATTTGTTCAGGTGCACATACGTCTCGGTGTTCACAATTGTTGCCTTCTCCATGGAGCGTTTCCTGGCGATTTGCCATCCCCTGCATGTCTGCGCAATGTCCGGCTTTCAGCGTGCTCTAAGGATCATAACGGGACTGTGGATTGTTAGTTTCCTGAGTGCGATACCTTTCGGTGTTAAGACTGAAATTCAATATTTGAATTTTCCAATCGGTGAGATTGCAATTTCATTGTTTTAAATTGCAGAATTGTAAATATTTCCGTTGGTTTACAGATGGATCTCAAATAAAGGAATCCGCATTTTGTTCAATCGAATTGGAGTTTCCCGATAAGTTCCCCTTGTTTGAGGTTTCCTTTTGCATATTTTTCATTATACCCATGGTGCTAATAATATTGTTATACGGCCGCATGGGCGATCAGATACGATCCAGAGCAACAGACAAATTGGGTCAGTCAAAGATCATTTAATATATACATATATATTTAATAACGGTTATTTAAATCTCAAAAATTCATTGCAGGAGTTCAGCAGTGTTCAGGACATCGCAATTCCCAGAAGAAAAAGAGAGCTGTCATACGAATGTTGGGTAAGCAAAGTTCATTTTAATTCACACTTTTTTTGTAATTAATTTTTATTAATTTATTATTTTTTGCAGCCGCGGTGGTTATCACATTTTTCGTGTGTTGGTTCCCATTTCATGTGCAGAGATTGTGGTTCTTGTACGCGAAAAACAATGCGAATTACCAGGATGTTAATGAATGGCTATTTTCCATAGCGGGATTCGCGTATTATGTTTCCTGGTAGGGATTCTTAATTCGTTTAATTTTTTTTTCTTCATAAATATAATATTTTTGTTTTCTCTCACTTTTAGCACAATTAATCCAATTGTTTATAATGTTATGTCACACCGATATCGAGTTGCGTTCAAAGAGATACTTTGCGGCAAAAAGATCGGCGCATATTATAACAGCGGATTCGCCAGGGAACAGTCCAGCTTCATGAGAGACGAGTCAAGCTTCCGTCGGAGTAGTGTGGCTACCACCCATCTGGGCGGCAGTACTCGCCACAGTCGTGTACATGCTGTAACTATATGAATTGAAATTATTTACAAATATATATGTATATATGTATATATTTCTTATTCTGTAGAATGGATTGGCTGACTGCGCTTTGCTAACAACGAATACAACAAATATTGTCATTGTTGTTGGCAACAATTCGCGTGGCCGCCAAAGGGATGCGGCGAGCGACATGCCAAAGGACATAGATATTAAAAAGGAGCAAACCTGAATTTAATCGTAGCACTCAAATTATACAATATTTACATTTTTATTACACTTTATTAGCTAAAATAAAATTAAACCAATTATCATATTTTATTAGGGTGCTTTAAATATTTTCAGCTCAGAAAGTCATCTTAATTATTTGATATATATGCATATGTATTTTTGAAAACTAACAGTATAGTTCAATGAAAAGCTATTTGTGGCTAACTGTGTTCGATTATTTGAATAACAATAGTTGGAATCATTCAAAAAACAAAACCGAAAAACCGTAGTGAAAGTTTTTAGCCATGCGTATTATAATTGGGCTGCATGGGCATTAAAATAGTTTTTATTTGGCTTCAAGCTGAAAAAAATGCGTGCTTAATTTGCGCGAGCAGAACTGAGATGGACGCAATAATACCCTGTAAAGCCGTGAAAACTTTAAATGACAAAGATAAAATACGACAAATGAAATAAGAAATTTGCTAACTGGTTCAGAAATAAAACCAACCAGGAATGGAATATACATATTACAATTTTATTTAAATTTTTTATTAAAATTTTACCCAAATGTGATAACGAAATAATATACCCCTGCCTAACAAGGTTTGGTTTAACATGAACTTGATGCTCAGAAGTTTTGCAGATGCTGTCTGGAGGCGTTTGTCGCTGATGATACAAAAGAAAAAGAGAAACGAATCTATTAGAAGAGACGCTGTTTGTGGCGCTTTGAGTGCATTCAAGCGATTTTGGCTGCTGTCACAGCTGTAAAGCGGCAAACTGAACAATCCGGTTTCCTTGCATACAGCATAGGCAGAGACTATGTCGCTTTGTTCTGTTCAAAATCTGCAGGCGAACGTTAGTCGCAGCTTTTGACCCAGAGACGACAGACAGAGCTCTTCATTCCGCGGACCGCCTTCGGTAGTTACAGATACAGATTCAGGGGGAACGGGAAAGAGAGAGAGAGAGAGGAGAAGGAGAGTGGGCTCGTGAAAGAGATAGCGAGAGAGAGATCAATCTAACAACCAGTTCGAAACAAAAGAAGCTCACCACAAAGCTGGTGTGTTGTTTTAAATTTAAGAAAATTGGAATTTGTTTATTTCGAGTAAAAGTAAAGTAAAAGTTGAAGAAGTGGAGAATTAAATGCTTATCGACAGTCGCAGCAGTCGGACACACTTTTGATGCTCAACTTCTCGAACAGACCAGAGCCAAATATGCGAAAGAGCGCCAGAAACCTAATCCCAGCCATAGTCAATCTGATACTTCTGCTGGGCTGCGCGGAAGCTAACGAGCACGATTTCCCCATCGCGCCTCGCAGTCCGCGGTTAATGCAATTCCTGAGGGAATCTCAGGCGAACTTCAATCACAATCGACGTGTGGGTCCTGGGCCCCAACTACCGCGAATTCGGACAAGCGGTGACAGCCTGCAGCCGCCGCCTGCCTGGAGGCCACCGCCAGCAACTCCCGTGCTCGCTGGACAGCAGCTGATCCGACGCGAGTTCAATGGCAATTGGCCGTACAATGGAGTCAATGGAGCGGCGACCCGATTTGCACACTCCAAGGACGCTACTCCGGTGCTGGATGTGGGCAAGAATCAGTTCTATCGACCCAAAGAGAGTGCCCAATTCAATTATCATGCCAACCAGTACACTCAAAACTTTAAGGCGTCGCCGCACTTTAATGCCAACATCGCTGTGAAAAAGGAGCCCAACCAGTTTCCAGGATATGCGCCAATTAAGCAGCACGCGATACCCGTCGAATCCGCCAAATACCTGACTGGCTACGCTGATCTGGCCGCCAATCCAGCGGTCAACTCTCACCATCAGCTCGGCCAAAATCCGAACAGCTATGCTGTCTACGAGGACGCTGAAAACACTGTCAAGAATGCAGCTCAATTCGGGCTGAGCCAACAGCAACAGCAACAGCAACAGCAGCCAGCAGCAAATGCGCCGCAAAAGCTGTCCAGGGAAGCGGAGAACTATTTGCATTTCATGAGCACCAACGAATATTTCCTGCCCAGACGTGAGCCCAACTTTAAGCAGCTAGACGTGGAGCGCGACCAACTCAACTATCAGCAACAGAAACTGGTTGAGCAGCAGCAGCAGCAGCAGCAGCAGCTGCAGCAACAACAACAACAGCTGCAACTGCAGCAACAACAACACCAACACCAACACCAACAGCAACAGCACCAACAACAGCAGCAAATTCAAACAGTCGTTGATAGCAGTGTTTCTTCCAGTTTCAATAAACCGCTGCGCGTCTCCGATCTCTTCTACCAGCAAGATCCAGCGCCAGCGAATTCGGCCGTGGTGCGCGGCAGCTATCAGACCGGCCAGAATGCGTTTGTCGTCAAGTCGGATGGCAACAAATCGGTGAAGCACATACTGTCCACAGCGTACACAGCGAAAACCACCCAAACGCCCAGCCACGTTTGGCACAGTGCCCACAAGAGCGCCACAACGGAACCGCTGCGATTCGAGTTCACCGAACATGACGCGATCAGAGGCTCTGCCAGCTACACGAATGCGCCGCAGGCGCCAAAATACTACTATGAGACACACACAGCCACACCCCGTTTGCCCACTGAAAGCCCCAAGGCCGTTGTGGAAGCCGTTGGCGAGTCTCAGGATGGCGGGGAGTACGTGAAGGTAACGCAATCTTTCTCTTCATGTTTATATTTATTTTTACATTTATTTGGACTAGATAAGCGAGATAATTAATTAGTCGAACAGTTATTTCGGGCATCAGATTAATCAGATAAGACGAGATAATCTGAAACTGTGCAGAACACGGCGACTTTCCACCATTAAACAAATGCGAAACGCTCCATTTCGTGAGTCGGCAGTAATTTAACTTTCTTCCATATTAAAACCCGCTCAAGCAGATTGAAATCAATCAAAAGTGCTGCGTGAGCCAACTTAAAGATCGAAATCAGTTAAAACTTGGTCAAATTGTCACTTTCACCTATTTTCAAAATTTATTGTGTTAATGATTTTCATTTGGTTTTTTGAATTTATATTTTTTAGCGTCCGCAAGAACAACTCGCTACAATTGCCAGCCCATCCAATCCAGTTCAGCCAGCAGAGGCGCCAAAGGATCCTGAGGCATATTGTGAGAAGATCTGCGCCAATGTCTATGATGAGAACGATGAAATAGTGTGTGGCTCTGATGGATATATGTACACGGGAGAATCACAACTGGAGTGCTATTCAACTTGCTTGAAGATTGGTTAGTGTTTATTTCTTTGTTTTTGTTGTTATCAAATATAATCATTAAATTTTATTTTTGTTTTTCATGCATTTGCAGAGGTCTCGATAAAGAGTAAAGGGTCATGCGTTTAAAATTGAGCTTTATTTGTAATCTATTTATTTGTTTAGTTGTAATATTTTTTTTTAAATAGGATTATTTTTTTATAATTTAAGAAAAATAAAGCATGTCATCTTAATTTTGTATTTGTAACTAGCTAAGTTCAATATCTTGCTATGATATTCAATTCAACGACAAGCAAAACCGGTTAATATAATAAATTTGTTTTGCTATGATTGCTATTAAAACACTTAATTCTCCTACGTAAACTAACTTCTTGTTAATAAATTATCTGTTTGAAAAGTCCGCCAAGTGGTGAATAGGTGATGAAAGCGACCAATTATAAATATATTCGATAAGCTATTGTACCGCGACTATTGCTGCCATCGTGTTGAGAAACTATCGATAAGACATAAATGAACTCGCATAATGCGTATACACATAATAATAAAAAAATTAGGAAATAATGATAGCATACATATTAATAAGCCAATCAGATAAATTTCTTGACTTCAGTTAATGCCAAAGCGGACGGGCATGAATTGCGTGAATATCGCTTAAAATCGATGTCATATGAATTATCGCCAGTCCGTAGAGAAATATCGACCCACCGAGGCGATAACACCGTTTGGGAAAAACAAAGCAATTCGCGTACATATATTATTTTTGGCAGTATTTATTATCATTTCGCTAGAAAACGTCGCAAACAAACCTCAAGCTATATATACACCCAAGTTTCGTTTGCTCGTTGTTCGTGTGTGGAATTTCTTTTGCATGGTGGAGCAAACACGGCAAAGGAAAATCTCTACACTGAGGCAACTACGCAACGACCTGCGACCTCGAGACGCAGCCAGTGCAATACATTGAGATGAAAAATTACGGCGTTGGAGCTGCCTCTGCTGCTGCCGCAGCTCCAGCCGTCAAACGCCGTACGGACAGCTATGAGGCCGCCCAGAACCACCCGCATACGCCCAGCAGTGGCGAGAATTCGCGTTGCGAAAGCGACGAGGAGTATGTGAACACCAGGATATTGCGTCGGCGCATGGAGCTGCAATCGACGCCTGTGGTGACAGTGGCCCCAACAACACCAACGGCAGCGGCAACAACAACAGCAGCAACAGTGCAAGGTCATGTGGAGCAGCCACAGTTCTCCGCGGCCACATCTTCGGCAGCGTCCTACAACGAGGAGCGTATGCGTCGCAAGCTTCAGTTCTTCTTCATGAATCCCATCGAAAAGTGGCAGGCCCGACGCAAGTTTCCCTATAAATTTGTGGTGCAGGTAATATTCGCAATGCATACAGATATATATACAAATATACAAACATTTATTTTAGCTACTCATCTGTTGAGCTTTGTCACGTGATAGGAAATTTTGATTCCCACGCAGGGGGGCCAAAAGTTTTGCGCATCTGCTTGTGTGTCACACATCTGGCAATAAGGTTCTGATCATTGTTGTTGTCTCTTTATTAATTTTAATTAGTATGCTTGGTAGTTGAGATGGGGCAGCTATTGAAATCGCAGCTACAAGGGCAAGGTTTACATAAAAGTATATAACTTTGCCTTATCTGTGAGCTTTAAGTATAAAAGACTACGTAATACAGTTACTTGAAAGTATTTAGATGTTTACGACTACCATATGCAAACTGCTCAAAAAATTACTTAGCCGCATGATAAATTAGTGGTTTTGAAAGGGATTTTTTTTTTGTATTTTTGCTACCATGATTAATAGTATGTCTGGGTTGGGTTGCGTATGTGCACAAGTTCCAAGTCACATAAAGATTTGGTGGTGTGAAATACCCATGTTATATATGCGACAGCGAACATTTTGTGCATTTGTAGTTACCACTTACAGCCGATTTTATCAATAAACATACATACTTATGCCCATATACACTTTCTCAAAGAGGCCTATGCCACAAAGATGGCATTTATGAACGTTTTTGCTTTACGTAAACGATCTAATCAATTGTTTAAGTACTATTGTATGTATACATGTATGTAGGCCTGTTCTACAATGATATTAACAAATGGGTTGTGTTGTCATCTAAATACTAAATCGATAACAAGTTAGCAATTTTGTCTATAAAGTGTGGTAGATTAAATGCGCTGACTCAACCGATCGCCTTCTGATATATGCCACAATTTATATTATATGATATAATAGTTTAATTTTAAATGGACTTGCGTAAATACTTTCGAACTGTGACTTTTCGATATGATTTTTTGAGAAGCAAACAAGTTTTTCATATGATAAACTATTAAATTGTAAATGTGTAGATGCCCCTAAATTTAATTTCAATTACTTAATTTTATTAGATTTATATGATATGGTGCAAAAAATGCAGAAAAATCAAGGGTATGCAAATTTATATACATAGAAATTCAGCAGGGTAGTAAAAGGCGTGGATAGCACGTCTTAGCAAAAATATCCGATAAGACATATAAGCAAGTATTCCAAACAACCGCAAATTTCGAGTTATTATGTGGTTTAGGTCACTGTGAATGAATACTGAATATACATGTAATTGGATTGTATCGTTCATAGATTGTGAAGATTATTCTGGTGACGATGCAGCTGTGTCTGTTTGCGCACTCGCGCTACAATCACATTAACTATACGTGGGATAACCGTATCGCGTTCTCGCATCTGTTCCTCAGAGGTTGGGATTCGTCGCGCGAAGTCGAGAGCTATCCGCCTGCCGTGGGACCCTTTGCGCTGTACGAGAAGTCGGAGTTCTTCAAAACGGTGCAGTTTGCGGTGGAAGGATATGGCAATATGAGTCGCTCCATTGGACCCTACGATTATCCCACAGCGAACAATACGATGCCGCCGTTGATGCTCTGCATGCAGAACTATCGGGAGGGCACAATATTTGGGTTTAACGAATCATACATCTTCGATCCGCATATTGATGAGCTGTGCGAGCAGCTGCCGCCAAATGTGTCCAGCATTGGAGTGGAGAAATACCTCATCGATCAGGGCGTGGAGGTCAATTTCGCATCGCTGGTGACGGCCGAGCTGACGTTTAAGATCAAAACTGTTAACTTTAAGGCCAGCGGAGGGCCGTTGTCTGCCCCCGATTGCTTTAAATTCGATATATCCATATTGTTTAACAACCGGGATCACGATGGACAAATGCTGTTGTCCCTTGACGCGGAGGCGACGCGTTTGAAATGCAAGGGCGATACGGATTTCATATCGGAGGCACGTTTCGATGCAATATTGAGAAGTATACTCAATATCTTTGTGCTATTGACCTGCGCCCTGTCCTTTGCCCTTTGCGTTCGCGCCCTCTGGCGAGCCTATTTGCTGAAGTGCACCACTAAGAACTTCTTCCGTTCGCATTTTGGCAAGGAACTTAGCCTCGATGGACGTCTGGAGTTTGTAAACTTTTGGTGCGTAAAATGCATAAATTCGGACCACTTTTGGTTATTATTTTTTTTTTACGTATTTCAGGTATATTATGATCATCTTGAACGATGTTTTGCTTATCATTGGCTCGGCGCTGAAGGAACAAATCGAGGGCCGTTTCTTGGTCGTGGATCAGTGGGATACCTGCTCGTTATTTCTGGGCATTGGCAACATGCTGGTGTGGTTCGGTGTGCTGCGCTATTTGGGCTTCTTCAAGACCTACAACGTTGTGATACTTACGCTCAAGAAGGCTGCACCGAAAATTCTACGGTTCTTAATTGCTGCTCTACTAATCTATGCGGGCTTTGTATTCTGCGGCTGGCTAATTCTGGGTCCGTATCACATGAAGTTCCGTTCGCTGGCAACGACCTCGGAGTGCCTGTTTGCGCTGATCAATGGCGATGACATGTTTGCCACGTTCGCAACGCTCTCCAACAAGGCCACTTGGCTGTGGTGGTTCTGTCAGATCTATTTGTACTCCTTCATTTCGCTGTACATCTATGTGGTGCTATCGCTGTTCATATCCGTTATCATGGATGCGTACGATACGATTAAGAAGTACTATAAAGATGGCTTCCCCATTTCCGATCTCAAGGCATTTGTGGGCACTCGCACCGCCGAAGATATTAGCTCCGGTGTATTCATGACCGATCTCGATGACTTCGAGCAGACCAATTTCTTGGATGTGGTGAGGAGCGTTTGCTGCTGCAACTGCTGTAAACGCAACTCGGAGCCCGCCCAAAGCAACAGCGGCTACACAAGCCTCTCGAGTATTATGAAATAGTTTGATGCGCCATAGTATTTGAAGGTGTTTGTTTTTATGCCTTGTAGCTTAGGTCAATTTTGTTGTTAGCTTGTTGTATATTTTTTTTTTTAATTTTTTGTTTTGCCAAAGTTTAATGCCCAAATGGGAAAGTCCAATGTACGTACCACGAGAATAATCTAAAGACCAACTGCCAGCTCCTTGGTGAGTTCGTTGCTTTAAAAATCAGAAAATGGCGAAAACAAAAAAAAATGAATAAATACAGGCAGCTGGCAAGTTTAGTTAAGTTCAAAGTTAAAGTTTTTATTGCAAAACACGAGATATTATAAAGAAAAAATGCAAAACATCTGTGTGATATAAAACAGAACAATAGAAATAATACTAGCATGGGAATTTTTTTCTATATTAACGGAATGCATCAAGATCTTCCATGCGAACAATATATATTCAAAACGAGTTTATGTACAAATAAGAAAGTCACTGGAATATCCAATCATAATATTCAATTGGATAATCCTATAAGTTTAATGTATTTATGTTTACAATGAAACGCTTGTAAAATATCCAAACACAAAAAATATAACTGTTGAATCTATTTAATATGCTTTTTAAATGATAGGCGAGAATATTACACGAACATTTATACAATTTATTAACAACTGCAGAAAACAATTTTTGTCTACAAAAAATTTGACTTTTTTGTATGGTCGCACGAAAAGTTCCAAAATTCAAAGGCACATTTAAGCTGAATCAACTGTTCCAAGTCGTTAAGTAAGGATACTATCCATAAAAATCGTCCATTTTGCGCACCCATCGTATTTCTAATGTTCCGAACGGCAAATAAATGTAATTCAGCATTCCTAATAAATGGCAGGAGCGACCATTATCACCTTCAATAGCCCATTGACCGACCCATTAATCGGCAGCAGTTGAAGCCTCAAGCCAGAGCAGTAGATGAAAATCGAATTTTTATGTTGTTAAATTTTATTTTAAATGGTTGCCTTTTGTCAATTACAAATGTATTTAATATTATTTGCGTCTATTGTTATTTTTTGTTTGCTTTTTTCTATGTTTTTGCTGTTGTTGAACGAATTTGCTGGCATTTTTTTTTTTTTTGTTAGACATCAAAATCGTTGCACAATTTCCAACGCTTTGTTTATGTTTTTTTATTTCGTTATTTAACTGCATTTTATTTTGATTAAAAAATGTTTTTTTCGCTTGTAAATAAAATAATATCTGCATTATTTGTATTGTTAAAGTATTTAATGCCTTTCATTGCGTTTCTTTAAATATATATAAATATGCATTGTATATATAATTTGTAATTTCTGTTTTGTTTTTCTTTTTATTTTAATATTTATTTATGTTTTTAAATTACATTTCACAAAATACAATTCACAACTACACTTGACGTCAAGTTTCTGGTTTCTGTGTAACTTCAACTAATCCATCAATCATCCAGCTATTTTCCCGCTCTTCCTTTTGAACCCAAATCCATTATGAAATATTATTTTATTATTTTATTTATTTTTTTTTTAATATTAATTTTCTTTTTTCGTTGGAAAAAATTAAAAAATCGTATACATTCGCAAATTGCAATCAATTTTTTTCATCATCAATTTAGAAAATTAATTTTCAATCACAAAAAATCAACGTAAAATGGATTAAGAATATTAATCTGTTTTTCGTTTTTACATTCGCCATATGACATTTCATTTACGTATATTCGTTACACTTTTTAGCCTTTAATAAGTATGTATATATATATATTTTTGTTTGTTTTTATTTATTATGATAAAAGCGTTCACTATTTACGCCCAAAACTAAAATTTTAAATGCCCAAATGCTAAGATATCTTTGCAGATGCCTTGAACACTTATTTTTTGTTGCAAACTAAACTCTACTACTAATATTCTTAATGTTTTTGTTTTGTTATTAAGCTTATTAACAACATCGAATAGTACGCGTATTTCGTATTTGTTTTGTTTTTTGTTTATTATTGTTTTTGTTTTCAATATGTATGTAAGTATATTAAACATTGTACGTCATGTAGAGAAATTTGCTAATTAATGTTTACTTTTTGGTTTTCGTTTGTTCTTTCGCTTAACTTGGAGAGCTTCGTTTTTTTTTTTTTTTTGATACGTATAAGTGTTGAGGGTTTTCTTGTATATGCTAAATATCAACAGAAATTAAAGTGAATAATTAAAAGAAAATAAAGCAAGCAAACATCTTCATTGGAGGTTCCAAAAAGCTGAAATAAAAATGTACTTACTTTACGTTTAACGCAAAAACTTAAAGGAAATCAAAAATAAGAACTCATAACATTATAATTTGTTTATTTTAATTATTTTTTGAATTTTTTCTTTTTTTTTATTTGCTTCTGTTTATAGAAATAGGTATAGTTGCTAAAACACATAGAGTTGCTATATTATAATATATATTTATTAATATAATTTTATGTTTTGTTTCGTATGTGAAATTGGTTTCAAAATGCCAACAGTTAAATTGTTGCTTTTTCATACATATATTTATATATATATATATATTTATATATATATATTTATATGCGAATTTCAAAAAAAAAAAAATACAATAGTTTGTATT
>SCDT01000646.1:267-31318 GCA_004143765.1 Drosophila melanica | reverse complement strand
TATATATATACTATATATATAGACATGTATATTTACGTTGTGTACATTAATAAAGCAGATAAATGTAGATTTCAGTTCTACAATTGAAAAATTGTAAGCCATTAAATGAAGATACAACCATACAGTGAATATACATATACATCTGTATATCAGGGACATTATTTGGAATTGTACACTCGAATCTCTTAAACGGTTTATCTTGATCCTAATTTTCTAAATAATAGACACGAATATTAATCTGGAAAATCGCCTCTTATTAAGAAATTTTAGGACTTTTAAAGTAGAAAAATTATTGTGAAGACTATATTTTCTTTATGAATATGGTTCTTATGATAAGTTCTTATAAATGATTAACAACAATGATATTTGTGGATATTCGAGATAAAATTAAGTTGTGAAATGTTTAAAGATTTGACAAAAATCAGTAGAAACAGCCAAAGTCTGTTGATGTGGGAAAGCATAGTCACGAACCGAACCATAATGTGATATTGGTTCGTATAGTGAACCGGCTAAGTTCTAGAGGGCTTATTATAATTGTATGTATTTTTTTTGCACCTAAAAGTTGGCATCAATTACCGCAGAAAGTATATATTTCAAAACTAACCGCTAGTGGAGAAAGGTGCTAACCAGCAACATTCGAGTAAGTCTGTCCGCTAGTCTGACTGTCTATATTTAGAAATAAATAATCCAGTTGAGCATTACTTGGCGCAGCTAAGAAAAAACTATAAATCTCTTTCTGCAATTCTCGGCTGAAAGACTTCTACGTCTTTTAAAGGAATAATTATGCATTTTTTAGATTGAAGAATTCATTATTCAATTATTGGCAAGATCATAGTTGAATGGGAGAATGAATTTGCTTCTTGCCGGATCTTGTGCTATATTCGTCTATCTTGACTGTTGTATATATTTGTTGTTGTTTGGGCACACTTTATATTCAGAGTTTGTGTTCAAAATATTGCACACTCGGCCATTTGGTTGGAAAAAGCGATTGCGACAATTTGTAAACTAAAGATGAATAAAACATGAAGTGAAAAACACTTTGGTGATAAAAAGGCCGCGCAGCAACAAAATGCCAGCGAGGACATGTGTCCGCGCGTATGTCCTTTAACAACTGCACGGTTACATAAACAGGATAATAAGGCACTTAACATGCACTCTTCGCCATCGCCATCGCCACCGATGCCGCTGCCGCTGCCGCTGCTGTTGTCCAACACACAATAGGTACGGCGAGTAGCCCAGGACGAGGCCAACAAAATACAAAACAGCAACCGTTGTTGTAGGCGTAAGAGGACGGCAACTCTGACGACGATGACGCAACAGGGACGACAGCGGCACAGGAGAACAAAGCTGCGTAAAGTCGCCGCCACTTATGTCAGAGCAAATCAAGCGTTCACTCGACTTCGTTCCGTTCGTAGTTTAAAAACCCCGACCGACTCTCTCTCTCTCGCTTTAAGGTTTTGGGGGTATACCGCCATACCAGACTTTCAGACATTTGCCTTAAATTACGCCTTATGTCATGTCACGAGCGTAATTGAAAATTTGCATGCTTTCCCATCTAACCCACAAACGCAGCCACCAACAGTTGCTGCCCAAAGCCTTAGATTTTCCCTCATACATATTTACTGTGCCATATATTATAAGTGAGGGATTCCCCTTGGGCTCAAAATATGAAAAATTCATTATTGCATTTTGACTTTATTGTCCGATTGTTTTGAAATTTTTAAGGATGAACAAAGACTTGTATATTTACAGAGAAATCTGCTCAATTTCAATTTCATGATAATTTTGATTGCTTTTAAAGATTTTAAAGATTAACGGGAAATTTATGTATCTTAAACATTTAATAAGTCTAGTGCAAGTGGCATTAGCATTAGTGTAATGTTAATAAGCTTCAACTATGTACACAGCAACTTACTCAAACAACAAAGTAAATAAATTTGAAATTTGCGCGGTTCTTTTTCGTTGTTTCACTCGTTTAAATTCTCAACGAGATCAAGCTTCCAACAATTGATAAGGTTTATTAGGATTTTCTAAATTTAATATAATTTGAATTTTCTACCCGTTAATTACATTTAAATATATGTTTTTAAACTCCGAAATACAAGACTTTAAGACTTCGTATATATTTATATATGGCGTCATTGCTTAATTAAACATGTTTTTAAACGTTTTTATTCATATATTTTTAAATGTAAAAAACGTAAAAAGTTTTGTTTGTACGTTTTCCCATAAGAAAAAAGTAAAAACTTTACAATTTCGAAAATTGTAATTCGCCTTAATAATTCGTGCTATCTTATCTTATGAAAAATAGGAAACTCCGATATCATCTTGCAATCCTCATTATTTAAAACTTAGCAAATTTGGAATCATTTATGTGGGACTCTACTACGAGGCTATGTATTTTAAGAGCTCTTGTGGAAGAACTTTATTTAATAAATTTAAATAAAAAAAAAAAAATAAAATAAACACATCAGCTGATTGGGGCAAGTGCCAATTTTCCCACTTACATTGTATCGATAACGGACAATTGCTTAATTAGCAATTAGTAAAATATGAAAATGTTAGAAGCGTGGTATTATTATTGTGAATTGAGTGTTTGGGTAGATTTACGACTTTTTTAAAACTTTTTTTTTTGGGTCTAAATAATAAAAATTAAAAATTTGTTTACAGCATCAAAATTAAATTCGTTGAATGCGTGTCTGTCTGTCTGTCTAAGGATATTAGTAAACCGCAATTAAAAAAGCATGTGTGCCTTCATAAAGCATAGATAGTGCTTATCAATTAAATACAACCATATAATGCACACACACACACACACACACTTATTGAGACTACTTTACTTTCTGTTCTTTGCAGTTCTCCGAGCGCAGTTGCAAAGGCATTTCGCTTGCCCAGTTGGTGATTCTTGGCATGTGATGTGCATGTTGTGAACACACTGAATTTTTGGATACAAAAACTGCTTAAAGTTGGGAGAGTTTTTCTGCGCAACACACTGATGAAATATGGAGCTGCTGCAGTTGCTGTGCTACACATTCCTTTTACTCCTGTCGAGGATGCTAGGTGAGTAGCTGCACGGGCGAGAATTGGAACAAGGCTTACAACGCTAAACGCCCAAATTGGGCATACTCGGTCGGGGTCAGTGTCAGCCGTGTCAACGATATGCAAAGTTCAAATGATGAGCGGCAGCTGACGCGCGCCCGCATAACTTGGCTATAACAAGAATAAGTCACGTCCCTCGATAAGTTTGCTGCAAAGCAAACTTGTGTGGGGATGTGTGTGTTGCATTTTCGCCTTATCGGCGAACCGTTGAGATCTGTAAACTAAACATATCAGGGATATCATATTATAGTTAGTTTTAGATTCCAATAAAATGTGTTCCAAACTGGTATTAAATTAATCAAGTACTAAGAGTGCCCTAGTCCAGAGTGGTCGAACACACATCTGCTATTAGCGGAGAACAACAGCGCAAACAGCACTTTGTTCTTGTCGGGAGTGTCCGACTACGAGATACCCTGAGCCCAACCCTGGTCTGTCGTTACACACATTTCAACCCGCCTGCATTCAAACATGCATCCACAAAACCGCACGCTAACTGAGCACTTTCCGACGCGGTTGTTGCGTTTGTGCAACCACTATGGAAACTGATTTCTCGAATAACTTCTAAATTCAGGGCTTATGCAAATATATGTACATATCAAAGCACAAGACTGTAGCACTGGTATTCGAGCATTTCGAGAGCATACTTAACCAAAAATTATAAAATTATAAACTTGGACAGAATCTAAAGGCGAAAAGTGTATGTTTTTAGCTTTTATAATCTATGATGCCCGTCTGTTGACTCGGCTAGCCAAGAATACATAAACTTTTTGCGGGTTGGTGATGCCTCTTTTTGCCTGTACAAAACAATTGCAGCCTTTTTATCCATTATCAATGGGTATAAAATTGCATAACTACCGTATTTAGTGCCTAATCCGATTATAATTTCGTACGTTCCATGTACAAAGGAATTGGGAAATTAGGATATTATATAAAGTGTGAAATACTTTAACATTAATGTGTCATTAGAGAGCTTTAATTGCATAGAAAATCAAGGCTGAAATCAATATTTAATAATTAAAAAAAAAAAAAAAAATATATAATATTTTTGACTTAAATAATATGAGTACTATATTATGAGAAGCAAATTGATGAGTCAAGAGAGTTTCAGTTTCATTTGCGTAAGAAAAATCCATTATATGTTAGTATTCATTGCATGAATGAATTAACACAAAATCATGCAATAAATTCAGGATGCAATTTTGAAAAAGTTGCGTCTGAGGCATCGTAGAAGCATTTAGATATAATAGCGCCGGCGTTTGCCATGGAGATACTGCTTCACACGTCACGTACTCAATGCCCGCCCA
This sequence comes from Drosophila melanica, assembly GCA_004143765.1. NCBI lineage: Eukaryota > Metazoa > Arthropoda > Insecta > Diptera > Drosophilidae > Drosophila > Drosophila melanica. The sequence goes on along the minus strand of SCDT01000646.1, from coordinate 26,915 downwards.
ATTCTTAGTTCCGTATTACCTCTGCATTTTTGTTTCCATTGTATTACGGCGGCAACGGCGCCTTGCAAATGCGATGCACTCCCTGGCCGTCGTGGCCGATCCCTTATTTTAGCCGTTAAGCTTGCCGCGCCCTGGTGTGTGGCCCACTTTAGTTGCGTCTTTCGATTAAACTAAACATAAATTTCATAGACTATAAATCAGCCAAGAGTGCTGAAAGCTGCCCAACAGCAGGTGCAAGCTCCAGCTCCATTCGAATCCACAAATGCAGCGCACCTCAGGCAGCAATCTTCAATTACGGAAACGTACATATCTATTTGTATATATGTATCTATATGTATATATATATATATGCATCTATGTACTTTATAGCACAATCCTTGATAGACACATAATGAAAAGGACGACCGTAACTATTTAATAGCCCGACATATCTTACATTTGAATATTCAACATTTGCTAGTGGAACAAAATGTTCGTTGTCGCTGTTGTGAATGAAACAGCGGATCGGTCTTTTAATTAATTTCTTTCGGGATTTGCTCATTTGAAAATATTCATAAAAATTGCGAAATGTTTTACCCTTAACAACCGATAACTGTGGTAAAAGGTTTGAGCAGTTGAGGCCACGCCCAGTTCTGTTGTGATGCTATTCTAGCATTTTTTTTAGCCGTACGGATGCCTGAATTTTTATGCTTCGCTTGTTTTTAAACTCATTTCAAACTAATTTCGATCCGTTTTTTGTTTCTGTCTTTCAACGTTTTTTAAGTCGTCGTTCACTTGACTTCTGTTTTATTGTTTTGAAAGTCGCTGTTATTGTTTTTATGGCTCCATCCATTCATGTTCTTGTCACTTACCCTGCTGGCCATTATCGTCATTGGCATTTTGCCTTCAATTGGCGCTCGCCATTGATAAAATCAATTAGGAGTGCGCCCTTCGACCGGGCTCGGCCAGAAGATACTCTTTACCAAAGACCATTGTAATGGCTTGCACAGCTGTAGCTTGGGTATGGAATACTCTGCAAGCTGCGGCAACTTGAAGACCACTGAGAAAACAGCAGCGATAGAATTAATAGAAAGTATTTTTGATCCCATTTAGAGTACATACATTATTGGTTTGAAATATGAAATATACATTAGACTTTACCTTTAATCCAATTGTATTTTAAAAGTCAAATTAAAAGCTTTTAAGCAAATCTCTAACATTTTTAGAGATTTAACATAAACATTTATTTAACATAAACATTACATTTAAATTTCACTTACAGGATACCTTCAACTCTCAAAAAAAAAAAAAAATAAAATAAAATAATGATTGCATATCTTATTATAAAAATGTTTAATGTGAGGTATGGTGCGCTGGGTATTTAAAAGTCGCGTATGCATAGCTCTTCTTTCATATACCCTGTACCCATTTGTTTTGTAAAAGTTTTTCTAATAGGCAGTTACGCTCTGATATATATGTGTATTATATAAAACTGTAGGAAACTTGGAAGAAAAAATAAGAACGTTTACAACAGAAAGATGTAAAGTTTGTACATATTGGGTATCCTCTAGTTGGTCACTTCCAATTAAGCATTCTTGTTTTTTGGATTCGCCGGCACAATGAAAATTAGCAGGTCAAATAATCAAGTGCAGTTTTCATTTTCACAATGCTATCAGCGACAAACTGAAAACAAAGAACGGCACAGACAAAGGCGCGCTTGGGCACTCCCTGCTCCGCTTTGTCTCGTTCGGACCATCCTTTTGGAGCAGCCTTCCGATGTGGTTACAAATAATTGGCCAGGCGTTTGACGTTTAAATTTTATTGAATGCCAGCTGCAATTGGCAGTTGAGTGCAGTTCTAAGCTCGCTTAATTGTTCCCTCTAAGCTGGAAACAATGGCCAACAGGCCAGCCAACTGGCAGATAAACGACAGCGGTTGCCAGCGGAAAGAAAATTCACAAAGTACAATTACCTTCATGATGGCGTTAAATGAGTTCCATTTTACACATTTACACAAATAACTTATAACTTCTATCCATACACCAGAGTTGTCTAACAAAAACTTCGACTTTCACGGCTAATAAAAACAAGTTCTAATTGTGTAAAATCCGTTTAAGGCAATACTTTTTTACAGTAAAAAAAAATGACATGAACCAAAACCTAATTGTAACAGCCACAATCGATATTGAAAATTAATAAGCATTTCTAAATTTTTTTTTTAACAATGCATATTTTAAATAGTGTATAAAAAGCTTGTTTGTCTAAAATGGTTACATTGGCCAGGCGTTAAAGGTAAGAATCTGGCCATCTGGAATCCATCTGGCCATCTGGAATCTGCTAACCAGCATGAAAATCGGTTCAGTTTAGCTAAAGTTATGGTAGTTTGAATCGAGACTTTTCATTTATGATAATCTTAAAACCAGACAGTTTATATGAAAATGGGATTCTTGGATTTTCGGTAGGCAGATCGAAGGTTCCTTGAAAAGCGCTATGGATGCAAGAAGTGCGTATTAGCCAAGGAGATAATATGGTATTGTTTTCCGGAAAGCTGAGGTGTTTGAATTTATAGTTCCTTGGAGATTGACGCACATCGTTGAATCTCTTTGCCGTAGCTGGTTTGATGAGCAAAAATATATTGTAATTATTTAAACAGCCGTTTCTTTGATTTTTTAACTCGTTCACCAATTCGAAAAAGATTGTACATTGCATGAAAAGAATAAAGATATCCTCTAGTCGTACACTCTCGATTTATTTTGTATTACTTTAATTTTTTAAGCGATCCTTTTTTTTTTGTTTGGTCATTTGTGTGCATTACTTACGAGTCATTTGTGCCAGGCCGTGAATACAACTTATTTGTTTTTAAAGTGTGGCAGCATTTTACGCTTAATTTAGCATTAATAGCATAAAGCTGATGCCGCCAATTCAGAATCGATGGCGTTGCCTATGGCTCAGATGTCAGCAGCGACACCAACATCTGTTGCCTGTTTTGTCTTTTACGATTAATGGCCTCGCCTTAGAGTGGGAACCCCTTTTTTTTGGCTCCGGGCACATCATGCACACCCCCCAACGGCAACGACATCAACAACAACCAATAATCATAACGATATGTGAAAGCCAAAAAGTGAGGCAACCCCTAAGTGGCTCAAGAAGCCATTTGGGTTGAAAGGACAGGTACAAGTTGAAGAGATCAAAAAATTACATACTTAAATTTGACGCCTCTGCCGGTCTAGCCAAATGGCACCTACCTTCATCTGAGACTGACGGCCAAATATCTTACAATTTTTTCGGAATTTTGTATAACATACGGAAAGCAACTTGATGCAAAAGCTGCTATTTGATAGTTGCTGGTTTTACGGATTTATATAAATACACTGCGCGTCATCAGTTTAGAATCCTCTAAATAAATTTTTAATTTATTTATTTAGTTTTGTTGCTGTTGACTGATGCCGTTATACGATTTGAGCTATATTCGCTTCATCAGGCAATGAAAATTCATTTTAGTTTTTTTTTCTTTTTTCGGATTAGCTTTTAACAATAAAATAAAATAGGATGAAGCATATTCCATGTGAAAGCTTAAACGCATCCGTTTTACCTTGGTCCGTAATTCTCTCCAGGGGGTAAATTGTTCGCATGCCTCAAATAATATTAAAAAAAATTTAAAAAATAATATTAAAGAAATATATGTAAATTCCAAACAATAATATAGATCGTTGAATCAGAATTAAACTGCCATCTGTAAAAGCATGTCTCATGCAGAGTCGAGAACTTTTCAAAACGTTTTAATTCCATGCACCAATTTAATATATTTACCTTATTCCATTTTTTTAAATTGAATCCTAATATTTTTTCATCTTCCAATAATATTTGTGAAAATATTTTAAAAAATGTATATTTTCTTTTAGGTTAATCTAATTCATAAGCTGGTATATAAACTATGAAATATTTTTGAATATCACCTGAAATTTCAATTGCAACAAGGAATGCTTAGTTACTCAAACCTCTGAGCAACAAGTAACCCGGGGACTTTTTCTAATCAGCTAAAATTGCTCACCGCACAATTTTTTCAATGTAATAATTGATATGATGGGGTTCTGTTGAAGGCTACCGAAACCCATTGCCGCATAAAGTTGCCACTGTACGCAGCATTAGCTAGATCCGAAGATCTAAAACTGCGTGAAGCTAAAATTTTATAGTCATGAGCTCCGGAATCCATTTCCTTGCGCCATTGGCTGAATGTGCCGCACAGGTGGCGGCAAATTGATGCTGTTATTGTCAGGTGTCTTCGTCTCTGTCTGCCTTTCAGTAAATGTCCCTTTGTTGTTGTTGTTTGGCTGTTGCTGTTGCTTGCTTGGCTGCCAAACTGCCAAACCCTGTCAACTGTCATCGCTTCGCTTCGGTCCTCCGTTGTTGCTGTCATGTCAGGCGACCATAATCATTGGCGTTCATACATAATGGACTCATTGATATTCGCAGAAAGGCAACAAAAGCGGTAACGAAGCAACAAAAGTCAAGTGGCTTTGACTTGTTTTTGTTGTTTTTTCTTTTTTGTCCTGCATACCGTTGACCCAGAGCCTAAACTGGCCCGTTTATTGTCCACGTCCTCATTGGGGTCATAACAGTAATTGCCAACAAAACGAGTGATTAACCTTACAATACGCCGCAGCTCACTTACAACGGCCCACTGCAACAAAGGTCCTCAATAACGCCTACATTCAATTTGCGATGCGACCTTGTCCCTGGCACCCGATGGTGAACACTTGGGTGCCACATAACGCCGAACTGCAGTTGGTCCAAATACACAACAATTGTTTTGGGTGTCAACAAAATGTTGAATGAATTCCGAATTGCGAAAATTTATCAAATATATGGCGCATTTGAAGCTTTGCCAACCCACTCTTAATATTGCTATTATTATTACTAATTAAAGAGAGGTATATATATATATCGACAATAACTATAGCTATTTGTTAACTTGCCTAAACACTGCTGAATAGAATTCTTCTACTTTGTCAAACTAAATTAAATTATGGACCACAGCAGATTATTAGTTATTAGTTATATAATAACTAAAGGTAAATTAACTTTTATGAACAGAATTCTCATTTTCGAAATCAAAGCCACTTTGTGGCCCTTTTTTAAATAAACTATTTTAAAAACGATTAGTCCTTGCGGTTGCAATGAGTTATTAGTTTTATGCCTAACTACACAAAACATTTGACTAACCGATTTTCCATAAATATAATTCATTAGGCACCTGTTAGTTTGTTGTTGATAGAATTTGGCATACACAGTTGAAATTTTCCCTTATCACATCATAATAAATACTAATCCAAAGGTTAGAAGTTTGGTATGTTGCTTGAGGCTAGAATAATTAAGTTGAAACTGTTGAAACCGACTGCAACATTCTCATTCCTTTATAAGTGCTCGGAGAAGAGTCGAATCGAATTGCTTAATACACATCCTACATAACTTTGCTGTTTTATTTATTGCTGTGCTTGCAACGAAGTTTCATAAAAGCAACACAAATCAAATGAGAGATGGTAAATTTTTGTTTAAAACGCACACACACACACACACACACTCGCACAAAAATGCGAACCCAAATAAACAGTCCGAGCCAACAGTAAGGCCCGTCTACCACCTGCCTGGCAGGACTAACCCAGTTCGTTTCGCTAGCTGCCTTTGCACATACAACTGCCCGTTTTCTTTAGCACGTGCAAGAAATTCTGTATTTGGATTTTCCTTTTGGGTTGGATAACTTTTGCGGCTTTTCAACACCCTGCCGGGCAGGCGGCAATAGTTGTTCCCTCACTTTTGGATGCAGTTAGAGCCCAAATTAAAATTGCAAGTTTCGACTGCACGTTGACGATGTTGCTGTCCTTTTTGTCGAGCTACTTTACCGCCCGAAAAGCCGGCTGCATTTTTGTCCTGCCTGTTGTCTTTTGCGTTTGCTAAGAAAATTGCCAAGTACGTTTTGTAAAAATGCCAATAATTTAGCTCGAGAACATTTTCAACTTTCGGCAGAAAAAAAAGTGAGCCAAAAGAAGGTTTTTTGTTCTTGTATACCCTGCACCCATTCTGGGCATAAAAGGAAAATATCTTGGCAAGAAAAAATAAAATGAAAATATTTTCAAGTAACATGTATCGTATCATTTCGATATCCCCCTCATATTCTATATTTGAAGAATGTTTTTGTTCTTCAGGGTATGAGAACTACAGCCACCAAATTTGTTTACGTGTATTTACACACATTTTGATATCTTATTCAAGTCCATAATTTCATAATGATCGATAAGCTATTCAGTGTAGTGCGTGGATACGTGTTTTTGTAAAAAATCAAATTTTTGAATTTATGTTACAATAGCTGGTTGGGTATAGGGTATTCCGAGACGGGCAATCCCGACTCGAGCTGTGTTCGCTCGCGTTCGTGTTTCTTGTTGTGTTTGTTTGACTAAGCAAACGGTAAGTTTTGCATGCAAAACATGTGTAAAATTGAGAAAACACCATCAACTGGCCAAAGACATTTGATTTTATATCACATTCTGCCTTTAGGCAGCACAGAACGTGCTGTCGTCCTCCCTGCCAAAGTGTCCGACTGTCGAACCGGACATCAGTTGAACTGGTCAGCAAAGCAGAAATGCTTCGTTGCTCAATTTTAATAGAAATGCGATTTAATTTCTAGTTTGTTTTGGACTAACAGTAAGTTGATGTTACCCCTTCGTTGTCCGGGTCAGATTGTAATGGCCAGTGAAAGTACTCCAATCGAGAGTGTCCGACAAGAATAAACCAAGTTTCCTGTTAAACATACAGTAGCAAAAATTATAATGTACGTAAGGTATTCATCATCGAAAGTTTGAATTGTTTGAAATGGCGAATGAAAAGACAGATCTATAAATATGTAAATGAAAAACGGACAGATGATCGTTCATCACTCTATTAACATATCTTGAGGTTCGGAGACGTATCCTTTTATGTATTACACATTTCGTGACTTTATTTTAATATCTTCTGTCGAGAAACCCAACAGCACTATTAAGTGTTTTCATGAAACATTTTTCGATGAATTTTGACAAAGAGGCGTTCACAAATTCGTATTTTGTTGCAGGCTTAACAATATAAATTTGTGGGCATTGCCAGCTAATAAATAAATTCGACTGTGTTTAGCAATGGCAAAAATCAAAAAATCAGCTAGCAGCGGTCTCCGGTTTGTCAATGAAACGAAAATAAATGCCATCGGCTCATTTATCATTGCCCCATTCACATACATATTCCCATGCACGGACGCTAATGCCTGTCGCTGGCGTCCTTGTTTCTTGCGGCTTTCGTATCCTTTGTCAGCCAGGCAGCGTTTCTAGCAAACATGTGAAGCATGCTTTTCAACGCCCACAGCCACTGTAAAGAAAAATGCGACATAGGCTAATGAAGAATGTGTGTTGAAGACGATGGGCCGACACATTCAAGCCGACCAAGTAGTCCCAGGCTGTGGTATTAAGTCGCCAGCCCAGATACACCCACAGTTAATGGTGATTTTAAATAAATTGAAAGCGTTTGGTCCAATTTGGTGAGGTGCAACCGAGTTCCAAAGGCCGCCCCTACGTTTGCACAACTTCATTATACCCTATATCACCAATGGGAGTCGAGCATGCCAAAAGGAAAAGGCAACACTCTCAAGAGACATGCAGCATTAAATGTGACACAGGCTGGGGCAGGAAAGAATTGAATAAAAAGAACTCAGATTAATCGAAATCTGGTCTCAAAATGGCTTGTTAAGCACGAAGCAATATATTATAAGACAGGAACAGGCTTAAATATCCTTGCAAAATTTAATATATAACTGTGTTTTTACCACTCAACATTGGTGTTATTGTATTCAATTGTTAGATACAAATAAGTTTGTCATGCAGCAACCATTATAAACTGGAATAAATTGGACTGAAAATAAACCAATCAATGTAAGAATTATTTGATCAAGCTGATTCGAAAACAAAGGAGTTCAATATACTATGTGCACTTCGTGAACATGAATAGAAATATGAATAGTAATAGTCGCACATAATATTTTTTCTCTTTGTTTGTATTTTATTAATATTACTATCTGCCTTGAAATTGGCGTAAAATAATAGTTTGAGTCTGCCAATTGTTTCGTATTGAAATGCAATTTAAATGAATACCATTTTCAATTGAACCCCAAACTGCATCCTAATATAAATAAAAATAAATGTTACTTACACTTTTTATCACACAAAAGTGCTAAAATTATCCCATTCTGCTTTAAAAGAATATGCTTGGAATGCTTGAAAATGAGTTTTGATGCCACAAATAAATACATACACATGTCTGCAAGCGAATATTATCTTAGAGTGTTCGTTCAGTTAAAAATGAATATTTGATGTACAGTAAAAATTCAAGAAGTACAATATCTTCACTGAAGGTGCCGTCTGACCTTATTCTGGCATGGCCTGCATAGAAAGCTTTGTGCCATTGCAGCTTTGACGCCCACTTTGAAAGTACCAGAATCACTTTGGCTATTGTGCCTATTGAATGAGCCTATCTGGATTGGCCAGACAGTTGTGGGAGGCCCTCGGCCGGCCGGCGTTCCTTATGGACAAATGCAAAGCGACAACACGCTCAATGCGCATTTAAAATGGCCACAGAAAGTGAACAGCAGGTATTGGTTTTAGCGGGAAAATGCTTCAAAAATTAAAAAAAAAGTATATATATACATGAAAAAAAAAAAAATGAAAAAGAAAGGCACGGTGCGAAGGAGATAGTGAAAGTAGCATCGGGGAGGGCAACAATGTGTAGCGTGCTTAAAGTTTGTGCACCATTTCCACTTATACTAATTAACTGCGCTGTCACTTGACGCTGTTATCCATGTCATGGACGGGCAGGACTTGCCACTCGGCAACCGGGCAACCGGGCAACCGGGCAACTGGGCAACCGGGCAACTGGGCAACTAGGCAACTGGGAAGCTGAGAGCTGCAAAGCCGTTAGTGGATTGTTGCAGTGGCTCTTGGGTGCTGTTGTTGCGGCCGTACGGTCATCCGGTCACTCGCATACAGAAGCAAGACCGCAGACAGTCGAGCAACATCATTAAAACTCTTGGCTAATTTGTGGGAATGAAGCGAAGGATAAAGCAATGCCATCCCAAAATGTGCTCGCTTAACTTTTCACTGTTGGTACCGTCGGTCACTTGGCATCAACAGCTGCAGCAGCAAAAGTGCATCAGCATCAGTCGCAGCACCAACAATAGCAATTAACAATGTTTCAGTCGGATTCCGATTCAGATTCGCTCGACTGCACCATTCTCTGTACAGAGCGCAACAGCTTAATCCAATTTAGTGCTGCGACCTTCCAGCTCTACCTTATTAGCCGCAATTCGGCAACCCTATATTTAAATGTCTCATAATATTATACATGAATATATTTTCCTTACAAGAAACAAAGAACGCTTATTACTTGTCAGGCAACTGAACTATGCAACACTTTTTGTTTTTGTTGCTTCCATGAGATGGCAGGCGGTGTGATCATAATGTGATATCGATGCTGAAAATCAAAATTTGAACTGTTTGCATTTAGGAATGGTTAGCTTGGTTAGCATAAATGAGAATTACTTTTAAGTTCAGTTAAGTAATTAAACATATTGGACCATTGAAAAAGAGTGTGCTAATTATGTTAACATTTGTATATCCTGTATCTATTGCAAAGGGTATGTTGGTATTGTGCAAGTGTATGTAACAGGCAGAAGTAGCTGTCAATTTCATTTTCGAAAACTGTTCACTCGATCCTTAGAGAAGGTTAGCAGTATTCTACCTGCCAATGCATAATATTAATGTTTATACAGTTGTGTTTTAAACCAGTGTCGTTTAGTCGGTTACACCCGACTGCCGCATTTTTATTTGTTTCATTTTTTATTCGTTCCACTTCAAACTCATTTAAAAAAGATCTATGTAAAAATTTATTAAAGCCGTAATTTACCGTTCGAGGCAACTGCTTCGCTGAGTGCAAAATTCAAATGAAATTTTTCTATGTAACAGCAGTAATAAGTTTAGTGAGTAATGCTTACATAAAAACTATTTGCCAATCAATGAACAGAAGGTACAGTGGTGCCGTCAAAACTGAAAACTCATTTGACCTGTCACACCTTTGGATATCTTTATGAAGAGGTGTTAAGATTTCTCTATCCAAATTCTGATATATTGCTGTTCGGTTAATGTTAATAAATGTCATCCTAAGCATTGATGATTGATCACTCAAAATATTCGATAAGTGTTTAATATTATAGTTTTTCCATTGGCACAAAATGCGTGTTGAATAAAAACTAAAAAGCTTGTTTTCCTAATGGCCTTTCTCAATTTGCAGACCAAAGCGAATATATAGAATATGCATTCACAGATTACTTTTGTTGCACACATGCATGTATATGCATACTATATTCGTTTGCGCAGTTTTTGTATACACTGTTTTCGCACATTATGCGATCATGGGTATGAGCGGAGCATATGGGGAGGAGCGCACACCCACAAGAATACTTAAACAGGCCTTCGTCGGACTCGAAAGAGTGTTTGGCTTGTTGCTGACGTGTTTTTCCCCATTGTCCAAATGCACTTAAAGCGTAAAAGGAAAAAGAAAAGCAAAAACAAAAACAACAAAAAATGGCGCGGGCCGCATAAAATCTTAGTACTGTGTACGTAATTGAAATGGCATTTACCATTAGCCAGCCGGGGGGTTGGACGGGAACAGGGAGCAGTGAGCGGGGAGCAGTCAGTTGGTGGAGCTGGGTGTAAGGGCGTGGGGCATGAATTGTGCGCTGAATAGGTTGAAAAAGTTTGGTAGGTTGTAATGGTAAAGCTAAGCAAAGGCGTGGCTCGGGCATGCAGCTACACGAAACCGAAACTCAATAAAAATCAAAGAGCAAGGTGTGGCAACGTAGCAGGGCAGTGGAACTGGCTGCTGGTCACTTGAAAAATCATAGCAATAGAAGTTAAAATCAAGCCAGCTCTGGACGAAGACTCACCCAGCATGGTGGGGGAGTCAGGGGGAACACAATTGCCCGACAGAGGGGCAGGCGGCAGGTGGCAGGTGGCAGTTGGCAACTGAGGCGAAAAGCTGACTGGCGACCAAACTAGATGATTGAAAGCTTTCACTTGTTTGCATTTTTAAGGCATGGCACACTCGGTTTATATGTGTGTGTGTATCACCCCATTTCCATCTACCCTACCTCTTTGTAATTTGTAATTTGCATATGGCATTGGCTAACTTTCCACGGATGAAGGAGAACTCGCGTAATGAAAACTAATAAACTAAGTAAATGAATTACTGCCAACAGCAACAATAGTCGACAAAATCAAGTAAGGCCTCACTGTCAAAAACAATTTAATGGCGCTGATGAGTCGTGCGTGACGCGACAAGCGGCGAGGGGTCTGCACCGAATTGTTTTCAATATAGCCACGAGTATTTAAATTAATCGCATGACATAAATACTTTGAACTTTATCGACTTCAATACGTACACTTTAGTTTTCTATAAAATCTTTATACTTTGGCACCGTTGAAAATTTGTAAAACACGCTTGTTTTCGTTTCAGCAACCAAGTTGATCCACCAATGTCCGTCCGCCTTTATTTTCCCAAAGCCTAAGTTGGCATAGCTATATATATAATGCCTTATTAAAAACCATTTGTCATATATTCTTGACAACTCTTCCTCAAAACCGATAAATATCGATTTTAATAAGATCAGACTATCAGCATTATTCGGTATGTATTTTTGTACCGAATACACATTGAAATGGACGAATCTGATATATATTATTGAAGATGTGTGTTTTTGTGCAAGTTCCTAGTCCTAGTCGGGCACGCCCGACCAGAAAACTCGCATTTGTTTTGCGCTGTTTTTACTGTCCACGCGAGGGATTCGCATCGCTTACCAGCGCCTCTATAAATGGGTAACATGATATTTTGTTTTTGTTTACCTAACTTGATTACATTTATCACTATCACTAAGTGAACCCAGGCAAGCTTTTGAAGCACGGTCGCCCGTTTGTTTTGGCGTCATATGCAAATTTACATTGACTATTTTAGTGCGCTTAAAAGTCACAAAAAGAGTGCCGCCATCAAATAAACATAAATTCCCTTGCTGGCGCATAAATGTGTATGTACAGTTTATAGGGTCGCTGAATGCTCTTTCGATGCGTTACAAAATTCGTGACAACATTGGAATACCATCGGCAAGGGTATCCAAATTATAAAATTGGAGCACACCCAGCTTAATGACCAAGTTGGAGTACTCGCCCGAAGGCTAAACAACCACGTTGCACTTAGCATTGCACTTTGGGCAACGTTCGGCAGCAAAATGAGCAGTTTTTTCTTCAATGAGTCGACATTTCTTGACTTTGAATTGAATCCCAGCACGAGCCAGGGAAAGCCAGAGGCGTTGGCTTTGGCCCGCTTTTTGTCGGTTGTCAAAATAACAAAGTGCTGTCGACCCGAGGGAAAAGCGAGTGCAGCGGCAGCAAGTGCCAAAGGCAAAACCTGTCGATGAATGTTAAAGTTAGCAAATGACGGAAGTAAAATTTCAGCGCACAAAAAAATTAAAAGACGACCAGCAAAAATTGTTTAACGAGTTTTTCTGCCCCATAACAAACGGGTACAATGCTTCTGTACGAATATATATATGTTACATGCAGAAAATATACGATCGATAACTTTTAAAACTTCTCTAATATCGATTAATTTGCGTATCTTTCTTAAACATATTTTTAATATCTCAAATGTTGTTTGCATAAACGAATCGAATGAATTTTATATTTTGCATATTTGAAAAATTAATTTGATTTGAATTGATAGTTTTCATATAGAAATTTCCTTCATTAGTATTGGGTACACATCATTAAAAGCTTAGTCAAGCGCGGATCTGTAATATAAATTAAGAAATTATTTTTTGAACTTCAAATTATCTTTTAGAATACAAAAAAGTAAATAAATTACATATATGTATAAATAAGTTATATGTAGATACTTTCGACACCTTTCTCCTTTCACATTTTGCTCTTCGCAGATTCGTTTCGTTTACCTTTTAAGTCGTTCAGAGCTAAGACTATAAATAAGAAATCAATTGACATTTTATTTCTCTTTTGGGTTCTCTTACAGTTCTCAATGCAGTTAGCTGGGAAGAGTGGTGGACCTACGATGGCATATCAGGTAAGTTATCGCCCAAAGTAGAAACTTTCGTGTTAAGAGTGTTCCAAATAATTCCGAATGCGGATAACGGCATATATATTCATTAAATGTTCACTTGTCTGCTTATTAAACTGACATTTTGTGCCAACAGCAACAGAGACGAGTGGACTCGACTTGAAGTTACCCTATCGTTATGTGTATAAACAACAGACTTGCAAGTGGCCTTGTTGGAAGTGCCCGACTAGAAGATACCTAAACTCAAACTGATATTGTTGATATTAATGAATTGAGAACGTTGCGATCAAATAGACAGACGGGCAAACATCAAGGACAGACTTTTTAAGTTCTAACGTTTCAATAAATTTCAGAAACACAAATATCCACAAATATTCATCTTCTAAAATTGTTCACACTTTCTGATAACAGCATTGTGGCGGGTACAGGGTATTCATAGCGACACTCACCACTTCCGTTTGCCACCACACAACTTTTGGGAGTGGATGTGCATTTTATCCACCTTTATATGTAAAGATGCATTTGGATGCGATGTTCGCGTGAAATAACATAGCATACTTTTTGGCATTAAAAAGCAGTTTCACCTGCCGAAGCAGCCGGTTTTCGGGCTGCCAATTGTTGCATTGGATGTGAAGCGATTTAGCCGGCGACTGAAACTGCACGCGTAAACTGTACAGTGAAGCTTAAGAGATGGGAACGCAGACACTGTTAGGAGAGACGGCTTTGGAAATGCAGACAATGCAGATTTGCAGCTGTCAAATGGAAATACAGATTAAGTACGATACCAGCACTTTTTTTTGTTTGTTGTTGGGCCTTGGTCCATTGTCTGACTCTGCATTTTGATAAGAAAGCGCTGCAATCAAATCCACTCCAGGCACGTTCTACAATCGGATCCCTGCCCAATTCCAAGGAAAAATTGCAATGTGTCACAAGTCAACCGGGCAATGTGAACAGCCGTGGAAGATTATTGCTAGACGGGCGTCCTGTCTATCAGTGCAGTCAAAACAATGGCCAGATAAACGTCCTCGTTCCCGTTCCCGTTCCCGTTACCGTCATCTCGCTCTACGCCTTCATATTAGGTACCCAGTCCGATGTTCCTCTTAATCTCATTAAAGCCAACAGCGACGACGTTTTCACAAGACAAATGCATAAATAAGTTCAAGTGCTTTGAATTGCCAATTCGATTTACAATTTATCAATCATATTAGCAAAGAGCTAGTTAGTTCGAGTAGTTTATAAAGCCTGCTCTTGAAGCAGCTTAAAAATGTAAAGGGTATACATTTCTATTGAGTAAAAATTTGGATTAAAAAAATGTTCTCTTATCCGGTAAAAGATATATTAACATTTTTTTGCTAAGCAACATTCAACTTTTATATATTATATATTGAAACAAGTAGGAACGATGTAGTCGTACGTGACCGACTGCCTTATACTCGTTCACAATCTTAAATTCTATTGATATTTTGAAAATATTCGATATTTTGTAATTTGTGCGATGCGCTGGAGATTTCGATTTTTGATGTCCAAATTTTTCTTAATTTTGGCATGATATTTGAAAAAAAAATGATTCCCCTTAGAATCAGGTTAAATGTTGCTTTTTATAGTATTTGTAGCCAGTTAAATCAATTAAAAATACAAACTCGCAATGTTATATTATATAAATTAAAAAAAAATATTGTTTTTCAAAAATTCATTGATTTTATAAAGAATCAAAACATGAAAATCGGTTTAGTTTTGAAAAATTTATAAGTGTTTGAAATGAGCTATACATGGCCAAATTTTATACTGATCTTTGAAGAATGTGATCAGTTACCTACCTTCCAAATTTGATAACTCAACCTTAAAAACTGTGGGAAATATAGGCATAACCGATTTTTAAGCGTTGGGCATTTTAGTGGGCGTGCTTGGAATGTCATCAAAAAACTGTAATTTGAGCACTTTTTCAAATTGTTACGAATATTATTATTATTATTATTAACTCGTTTGCTTCTGCTTGCATACAAATGAATTTATTTGCGACCCATTTTAGCCATTTTTTCAAGGTTCTGGTATAAATATTTATTCGAAAATAAGGCTAACATAATATATAAATCTCACTATTAAAAAAAGCGTTTATTTTGGGTAAAATATTTATTTTCCTTATTTTTCAAAATTTCATTAAAACACGAGTTATTTGAAGGCAACCTCTCTGAATAATCTAAGTATTCAAACAGGATTGTAGTTCGGTTGGAGGAGATTTCTGCTGATATAGTCCTTTAAATGCAAAGTCCATATAGCTCTTATAAACTCAATAAGCGTGTATAAGAATCTGCGACTCCCTTGGCTCTTTTCGTTCCCATATGAGCAGTAGTAGCAAAAAAAAAAAAAAAAAAAAGAACACCTCGTGTAAGCCGGCAACTCAGTCAGTGATGCTGTAACACGTGTTGTCAACAAATTGCAACCAAATCCGTGCAAACTTTGTGTCTCTTTGGCATAAATAAATTTGCATAAGCATTGCATACATAAGCGCTGCTGCTGCTGCTGCTGCTGCTGTTGCTGCTGATGTTGATGTTGCTGCTGCTGCTGATGCTGATGCCGCTACTGGAGTGCTACTCGCAGTGGGATTGAAATTGGTTCCTGGGATGCCAAAGCAACTGGGAATGAGAGCTGCTGCAGCTACTTGTTGGGCGCACTTTAAGCGCATCTAATGCGCCAAAGAGTTTGCTCGGTGGAATGGCGGGAGTGGTGTTTGGGCCAGGTTGCAACGTGCCGGTGGTTTAACATGATTTGCACGAGCAACGAGGCAAATAAAAGCGAGTCAGATGTACGCAGCGAGAGAGGGGAATGCGAGCGCGGAGTGGCATACCTCAAGGCGCCCGGACCAGATCAGACCAGCGTCTGGGCCCAGCCACGTTTTTAATGGCTGCTAAAATCGTTCGGCAATCGCCTCATTGACTTGACTACAGTCCGCAATTTAATAGACTTAAGCTGCAGTTGCCTCCAGTTGCCAGTTGTTGGCTAATGCTCTAACGCTGAGGTCAACAATCGCTTAAACGTGTGTACGTGGCATATCTATGACTGAAGCTTTTGATAACGGCTGCCGATATAGCCGCCAGAACGTGTTGATTCCATCACGCCCCCAATATTAAATGCTCGACGCTCGACGCCCGACGCTTGACGCTTGACGCCCCACAACAGACAGCTCGTTGGTTTTGTCCAAACTACTTTGAAAATAAGCAGAACCGGGCCAGCCTATGTGCTGCTGCCGTTACATAAAAGCCTTTTCCATGCAAGATGAGAGGATAATAAGGCTTAGCAGCGAAGATTTCAAATTCGCTTTAATGCTGCAGATTAAAAGATTAAAAGTCGGCAATGCTCGACTAGAATATACGCTTCACATTTCAACACTTGTTACGAGTATGATGGTCTATTTAAGTTCTAAAAATGTTTTCAATTTTAAATTCGAATGTATCTACAACTCAATCAAATGTGTAAAAGATTATGTAAGAGTTATATAGTGCGTTTATTTGAACTATTTGAATTTTTAGAAGAGGGACCATCATTATCTCTAGCTTTTATATAAAGGCAGATGCTCCTATCTATTATCTCTTATGTATCTGTAATCAAGCTTTTGTTTATTTTCTTGTTTTTACTTTATAATTTAGCTCTTAAAATTTCATTAATGTTGTAAAAGGCTATTGCAATTTAGTGCTGGGTATCTCCTAGTTGGGCAGCCCGTTTCACGTCCTATTGCCCGCATAAGAGAAACATATTTCATCAGCAATGTTGTGTGGCAATTTTGTTTACACTGCATCCTTCCTTTCTGCACAGGTTTTGTAAACAACAAATGATATGGGACAATAACTTCATAAATAAACAGTTTCATGATACGCGACGTTATCAAAAACTTTTGCGGTTATAAATGTGTGTTTACCTGTTTGAAAGTTAATGGGTCAAACTGAATACCTTTCATTTGTTGTGAATTTTAGTTTGCAATTGTAATTTTTACAATTGGTCGTGAAGCGTTTTGTTTGCACAATAAAATGAATATCATTTTGCAAACAAGTCAGCAGCGCTTTTTTGTGTTCTTCTATTGCTGAATATTGCATTTATCTGGGCCATGTCTGCTTCCATTTCCAGGTCCCGCCTTTTGGGGTCTCATCAATCCGGAATGGTCACTCTGTAACAAAGGACGTCGTCAGTCACCGGTGAATCTGGAGCCGCAGCGTTTGCTTTTCGATCCGAATCTGCGTCCCATGCATATTGACAAGCACCGGGTACGACATCTACAATCCGTTTTCTTTTACCCACAAAATCCAATTTTAAGATTTACTCGAATTTAATTTATATATTTTCGCATAATCGACAGATCAGCGGCATTATAAGCAACACGGGTCACAGCGTAATATTTACGGCGGGCAACGATACCGTGGCCAATTACGATGGCATGCAGACGCCAGTGAATATATCGGGAGGTCCTCTTTCGTATCGCTATCGCTTCCATGAGATTCACATACACTACGGACTCAACGATCAATTCGGCTCCGAGCACAGTGTGGAGGGCTACACATTCCCGGCAGAGGTAAGTTCATCTGACTTTTAATGTCTTAAAAACCTTCGTGGTGCATCTGGGACGACAAATTAATCGCTTGAATATTTTAAAATTTTTTGAACGTGCACAAAATTTAATTTCCCTTTAACAGTTAAATTGCGTGTGTCTGAAGGAAAGCTGAGGGCTACTGCAAACTCTCCATTGAAGGCAATTTGCAGTTGGGTCGTATGCCAAGTTTTAAATTGTTGTCATCGCTGCGACTTTCTATACCCTGTACCAATTAAAAAATGTTAAAAAAAGGGCATAAAAAAGTTAATTAATTTTTGTTTACTATTTACTAAATATTTGGGAAAACTGATATTTATCAATTTTATGGTAGGAATAAATTATAGACGAATCGAAAGATGGATCGAGTCAGCTGTTGACACTGGCCACGAATATAATACGTATGTAGTCCAGTGTTGAAGCTACAATTACACAAACTTGAAAAAACTTTGTCACAGAGTTTATAACAGTTGGGAGTCGCACAAGGATATTTCCCAGTCGGACACTCTCGTCTAGAACAGTTTTTCCGCTTTGATTACATTGTTACATCTGAGTCTTGCGCTGGGGCGTTGTCTTTCTTGCAACTTGTTCGCTCGCCTGTAACAATGTTTACACAGATTAACAAGCGGAAGTGTATTTGTATGTTTGTTTATATGTTAACGTACATACAAAATGTCAATTTGTCGCCTGCAATGCCGTGGCTGCAGGAGAGTTGCTTTTTTTTATACCCTGCAACCACCGAAAATGGTTGGAAAGAATTAAAAAAATGTTATGACCTGACTTGAACATTTTAATTGTTGATCGTGATATATATTATTTATGTATTCGGAGATGCTTCCTGTGTACAATATTATAAATATTTCTCGTATATTGCTTTCCTTCATGCAATATTAAATTTTTACTCTAGATCAGATGTGAATACTACATACAGAATAGGTTTTAGAACTTGCCAGATCGATATTTTTGCTCCGGATTGTAGCTGTTTCATTGGGCTAGATTTCTGGTAAAGCAGATCTTTTCATACGCAGGCTGCCGTTTGCTGCAGTTGCCAATTCAAGCAGCTAGACACACTTGGCTTTCAGCATTATCCTGCTCGCTCTTTGACCTGCATCATTGGCCATTTGCGTATGTTATTGGTGCTTGTCGTAAGACTTGACGATTTAATCTTCTCGTCGCCTTCCGCAGCGTAATTCGAGCTTGCGTGTTTTCTAAATGCGGTCAAAGAGTTTTTCCCGATGCACCTGAAGTGCCCACTTTAGTTGCCTGGCAGCTTTGTGCCAGTCAATTTAGTCAAGAGGGTGACATGCGTACGCATCTACCTCTTTGGGCTTTGTTGACTGCGGGCTGCTGGACAAATGGCTCGGGACAAACACGTTGGAATGCAGCGAAATTTTACTTGCAGTTGATGAGCCTCTTTGTGGAGTCCTAAACTGAGCTTAAACCACTTTGCTTTTGATGAGGTTTTAACCAAAGTCAAGAAAATTGAGCAAACTGTTATTTTGTTCAGGATATATTGTTGGGCTAAGTAGCGCGATGTTGCACCACAAATTACCCAAGAATGAATGTAGTGGATACAAAGGTGCCTTATTTTGGATATCCCTTCGATAGACTGACCACATTTTGATTTGATTGTAATTAAAATGCTTCACAGCAGCAACTTAAGTTCAATCGGATCATCTGAGACAAGCTTGACAAATAAAACCGCGACTGAAATACAAAGGGAAATAAGTTATTTCAAAAATTCGGGATTCCCTCTAAAGTTGACTTAAGCTAATCAGTAGGATTAGAAGCTGAGTCATGTCGACGAGAGGTGTTCGAAAACTGTTGAAAAATCAATGAAGCCGAATACTGTGCCTGGTCATGGAGCCTCTACCACAGAACCTGATGCCTATTGAGCACACATTTTAGAGTGCAGCAACATGAACAGAGCAATTCAGCAGATAAAGAAGTTGCAGCTGCCAAACAACCATGAAAACTAATGCTGAAAAACAGGGGAGACGAAGCAGCCCCAGAATAAGAGCTGGTTGAGCGAGTGAAGCCAAATCGATATTGAACAAACAAGCGTGTCAGGTAACCTATTGTGCATAAAGTGTTAAATGTTGAAATGGTCACTTTAAAATTTAAGCAAACATATCTTTTCAGTAATAATTACAACAAGAACAAGAACAAGAAGATCAAACAATACTCACAGAAGTTGTTCGAAAATACATTTTCAATAAAACAATGAATTATTTGTATTTTAATTATGTCACGAAACAGATATCTTCCACTCTTTAATTTGAATTAAATTTTAATCAACGGAAAGCTAATTTGATATTGCTATCATAATGGACATAATGGTTGCACTTTAATATATAGCGTCAGTTTGGAACTATTTTATAGCAAAGAAGGAATATTTTGTTTCTGTTCGAAGCCACTACAAGATATCCTGCATTAAAACAGTTGCATTGGGACTCACAGAACAGAATACGAAAAATAAATCCATCATATTGCTACAGACGGATGTAACTGGATCGAGACGAACATACGCTTTTTAAAATGGTATACAGGGTATACAGTGCGCACATCTCGTTTATGTATGCAAACGTATTTAATCTTTGGCAGCCCAAAGATAGCTTTTACATTGTTTCAGCAGCAGACATATTTTGGTGTTATCTGGCAGAGGGTTGAACTTTCTTTAAATGTTCCAGACACGGACGCAGACACCCAGCCTGGATTCTGCTGCTGCTCCTCCTCTCGGTCTGGTTGACGGATTTATTAAGCCTAGGCCAGGACACACATGTGCGCTTTTTCTGCCAACCTTAAAGTCTGCCTGCCCCGAGGCCGCATTCTCATTGCCCCATGTTTGGCAAATATGATCTCGTCCCCTTTTTCATTTTAATGTCAAATTCACACACCCACGCGCTCCTTTCGCTTAGTTGACTTGCAGACAGTTTATTAAAAACATGTAAATACGCTACACGGGTGGGGAGATGAACAAACCAACTGAAAAGTTGATGATTAAAATCTTTTGCCACTTGAGACGCGTTTGCGGCCTACTAATTTGTCGAGCCATTTGCAGATTCGTTTTGGCCATATGTCCAGGCAGCTGGCACTGATTGACCTTTCATGTGCCTCATTGTTGATATGTTTCATTAATTTTTTTCTTTTTTTTTGATTTTACTCTGCATTGTGCTAAATGATCATCATTGATTTTGGCTCCGAGTCCAGAACAGACAATGGCTGTCAGAGAAGCAAAGAATTCGATGGCGGCGTCTTAACAAATGGCAGCAAATTTCTCTCAGTCATTGTCGCTCTGCCTTTTGCCTTCTGCCTTCTGCTTTCTGCCTTTACTGACCATTGCTGCCCGGCCTGGTCGAGTGCTTGTGGCCATAATATGCTGCATATGCAGCTTATGTGGCCATAATGTGCAGCTGTTGCCAATTTGTTAGTCGCTGCATATGCAGCTTATGCGTCTATTTAGCAAATGCCAATGGTAATTAACTCATATTACAATGCGTCACAGTGTATGAACAGAAAAGAGTGCTGCGAGATACCCTGTAACCAGCTGTCAGCTGCCCCAACATAAACATACTCTATAAGCTGGAAAATTGATTCTTTAATAACTTCTGGGAAAGGTATTCAAAAGGTGAATTGTTTTTAATCTGTGATATGCTTAACAAATCATGTCCTAAAATATATATTTATATATATAACGATATATATATTTGTTTAAAGTTGGCTCCTACTGCTTGTTACATACATTTGCAGAAAACCAGTATACCCTTGCCTACCCCTTTTTTAATGGGTGCGAGCTATAAAAATGAAGAACATAATTAAGACGAACGTGTTGGCCACACAAGCACGTAAAATCAGATGTGTGTTCTCACACATAAACTCAATTTTTGCTTCATTGTTCCTAATTAATGCCATATTATATTGTCGTCCAATGCTTATGATTTCTTGTTCAGATATAAAGTAACATTCTTGATTATATCTAGAAAAAATATATAAATATATATCAAAAGTTCTCCATTTATTTTAATGAATGAATCCTTCGGTCATAAAAGCACACACAGAAATTAGACTTTAACCTTACTTGCTTTCATATTTTTAAGTAAAATTTGTTTAACAAATCTAGAAATCTTGAAATTGTTACAATATAAAGCTCACTTTGTTGCGGTTTGTGTGTTATTGCATAATTTTGTCTTTATTTAGTCTTTTATAATAAAGAAGTAATTAAAACAACTCTTTAAAAATGATTTTAAGCCAAGAATATAAATTCAAATAACAAAATTCGTTTTACGCTTTCAAGTTTATACTTGTTTACAAAGTGAAAAGAGTATATTGGTTTTATGCATTATTTAACTTGTATAAAAGGATTTTTTTCGACTTACGACCGGATAAACTGCGGAAATACTAAAAGATGATGATCTCCTTTGAATCTTACATCTGAGCCAGAAGCGGCCAAATTACTAAAATCGATAAGACAGTTTGAAGGTCATAATAAATATTAATACCGTTTTGTACAGGTTTAAGTCCTTATTACACTGCGAGCGAGGGGATTGCTATCCAGTTTGTTTTATTTGTGCTGCTTTGTGCTGACTTTGCAGGAATTAATCATGAGTCGGAAACCGGCAATTGGCCAATCGGCCAGATTGTAAGCTCTTTTAATTGATTTTAAATTAGCAGCTAGAATTTTTCCCCTGCTGTGGTTGAGACAAGCTGTGGGCGTGGCCAGACACGTATTCCCGCCTTTGGAACATGGTTTTTTCCCAATGTTATTTGATTTGTTGAATTTGTGCTCGTCGTGATAATTAAGGATTTGTCTTATGGCTAAAATTTAATCAATTTAATAACACACTCGACCCCGTTTCCCGCTGCCCGCTTTCCGTTACCCCCCCTGTGTTTTCACCCTTGCTGCTTAATGGACTGCGTACACGTTTGCTGCCCCCTTTCACCGGTCCGTGGTTGCTGCGGTCTCCGTCCGTTTACAACGTGGCAATGTTGGTAACCCAAAGCGAACGACGTGACCGACGACTTAACCATTAATTTACGCGCTAAACATGAGATACTTTACTATACAAATACATCTGTTTCAGCGCCCTCCACTTCGCACACACACACACACACACACACACACAGACACTAGCAAACGCGAAATATTTGCAGGTAATGAGGTTTTACCTAATTTAACAGGTTTGATTTTTAACACAAATTGTTTGTGTTGTTGAGCAGATTCTTTGCCGATTTTAATTAGTTGCTGTTTATTTTGCATATACATATAGATAGGTATATATATTAATTTGCATATAATAGCGCTGTATATCTGGTTAATCATATTGCAAGTTTTCACGCATTAAGTAACTAAATTAGGACGGTTTTCATTGTTTGTTTTTTTGTTTTTTTGATTATTTTATATCTCGGCTAGTTGCTGTCTGTGCACTTTAATCTTGTTAACCTAACAAGGCACGTTGACACGCCCACAAAAAAAAAATGCTTGGCATGCATTGCGAGATCTGCCATCAGCCCATCTATTCATTTGAGCGCTTTTAAAAAGGCCATTTGCTGTTGCTGCTGCTGTGGCTCTAAATGTTGCAATTTTCATTGTCGGTCCTGTTTGTGCAGCGCATAATTAGCATCAAGTGCTGCTGCTGCTGCTAGTACATCAGCGCACACATACACATAAAGACAAGCGTACACATGAGAGAATAGAGATGCAGAGTAGGCAACAGGCCATCCGACCAGGCTTTAACTGCAGACTAACCACGTTGTCTGCCTGTAAGCGTCAGAGCGTGTGTTTGTCTTGTTGTTGCTGTTGTTGTTGTTGTTGATGTTAGTGTTGGTGTTGGTGTTATGCGTGTGTATGTGTCAGACAATGTCCCCATGTGCGTTGTTAAACTAATTTGCTTCATTTGTCTGGAAAACTATCTGACAAACCTCTTACACAAACCCATAGGCATACACGCCAGCAATAGATTCATGGCTAGCCGGTAAAGTGTTGACACGAGGCCGTGTTTTGCCTTTGTCCAGCCCAGCCCCGACCCAACAAGCCAACGTTCCAACACGAAAGCCAAGTTAACCAGCAAAAGCACTATGCTCCGGAACAGGCCCGCAATAAAGTTGGCCGCTTTAGCTGAAGTAACACAGTGGGTGACAGGGCTTAAACTGACTCCCAGAAAAAGGAAGCGCTTTCTAATTAATTTCCGTATTCTTCAAAACAAATCCTTTTCAATCTGGCCACTATTGATTCATTTGATTAAGCTAATCATGATACGGCTTACAATTAATGAATGCTAAAATAATGATCACGATTACAACTAACTGTGCTTCTGGTTCGAACATTTAAATTTGAAAAAAAAATAACAAAAAATATTCTTGGTATTTGGTTTCATTTGGTTTGTATATTTGGCTTATTTAACAATCAGGTAGATAGCTTTTGTGTTGTTTATTACTATAATGTGTGTTTTAATTAGTGATATCGATTCGTTCCTTAAGATATCACATATGTCATTTAAAAGCTTTTCTTAATAATGATTAGGAAAATGGGGACAATAAAGGTAACCCTTTCTGTCTGTGTGTTAAACATTAATTAACATTCCAAATTGAAGTGTTTACTTTTGTTATACAACTTTCTCAGTCAGTCGGGATAAACACTTTTATGAATAAATACGCAGTCAGCGGTATGCACAATATAATAGTTAAAGAATAGTTTATTTTCTTTAGAATTTGTCGACCAACCACTGTTTGAGCCGGGTCAAGGCACAGTTTGCCCCGCCGACCAAGGCAAAGTTTGCAGCTGGCTCCACCACTTTGGTTGCCTCAGCTAAACAAGCCAGTCAACCCAGCAATCCATGCAGTAAAAACATGTGTAATTGATCTGATTAAGTTGCCTTTTCTCAGCGCTTCTCTCTTCCTGTTAGTGTGTGTGTGTGTCTGATTGTGTGTCAATTTGTGTGAAAGCCTGTAAGCATATACGAGTGTATGTATTTATGTTTGTGAGTGGGGCTGATAAGCAACATGTCAAGAGCTCACTTTGTGTATGGCCTTCTCCTCAAATAAAGAGGCAAACAAACTGCGATTCGAAGTGGCTGCTGCCTTTCTGCCTGCTGCCTTTCTGCCTGCTGCCTTCCTGCCTGTTTTGTGGCTGCCTGCTAAACTCTGCTTTTGTCCGGCTATTTGCTGGCACTTGCTGTTTGTTGCCTTGCGTGTTTTTTCCCCCTTCCGCCCATTGAAAGTGCCTCAAAAAGGGTATCATGGTTTTTTCAAACGTATGCAACGAGCAGGAGCATCATAAAACATACAAACGATATTGTTGATCGCTACCGAAAAAAAAGTGGAATAACTTTTTCCTATTTGTCGTATATCGATAATTATTTATGATTTAAATATATGGTTTTTAAGAATACCTCAAAGATTTTTAGCAAGAATCACAAAAATTTTTATAATAAATTAATAATAAACTGGATGTGCACAAAAAATTAAACAGACAACAGGGTATCTAGTAGTCGAGCACTACTTGAACTTGTTTTTTTAATTGATGCTGCTGCCTCTGCTTTCCTGTTTAATGAAACGGAAGTATAATATTACAATTTGTGGTGAATATTGCTATATTTTTTAGGCACATATTGGTTCCCAAACAGGGCAATATGTAAAGGCAGAGGCAGATGTTCTTGTTTGAAAATTATATTGGTTCACAAAAGGAAATATTATTCTGTGAAATCAGTCAAATGTAATATTTTGTAAAATTTTAAGTGCTTTTACAGATAACATTTTTGTTCAATTTCATTCATTCATTCTGCAAGCCTCTCTATTCCTATATAGTATTAAAAAAAAATTAGATAATACTATAGAACATTAATTTATGCAATTTTCAGCACCATGAAAGAGCATCGAGACGTATATTTGTACCTATTGAACTTAATTTTTTTCCAACTCTATGGTATCTGTTTGTTGTGCGGTTTGCTCACCACAAAGGGCCAAAGGGCAACTTTTTCGTGTCAGAAACCCATGTTTTGGTGCAACTAGATTCGCGTTGGTGCAGTTCGCTGATTACACCATATAATTTTTTGACACATTTTTTTTTTGTGGTAAGGCTACAACCCTATTTTTTTACTGCACATGACCAACATAATGTTGTATACCCTGTGCCTTTAATAAACGTATGGAATGTTTTTGTGCAAGACAGAAGATAAAGTATGGCCTTTAAAAAATAAATGAAAAATAAACATCATAGTATAAAATGATTGTCGCATTAATAGGGTTGTTGCGGCTGTGGCAAAGTGCTGTTGCAACTCGTGTGCACTTCTCTTTACAGTTTGGATACGAAGAACTAAGGCGGCAATGCCATGATTAAGGCACACTTAAAACAACCTTAACATTTCATTTAATTGATAGCTTTGCAGTATGATGTGTATCCGTGTGTGCCCGACCATTGCACTATGGGCAGGTGGACCATATTTTGTGGCATAAATTAAAAGCTTTAAATTCAAGCAATCATGATATTTTATTAGTGCGCTTGGTCACCACAAAAGAAAATAGGTCCTTGATTTTATCTTGATATTTTGAATGATCGATATAAACTTTACAAGACGCAATAAACAAATTATCTGTAGTATTTAATTTGGGTATTTTATTTTTTTTTTTATATTTGATATTCAGGGCGTTTGTGATTAGGTATCGAAAATTCCATATATTCAAAGTTAAACTTAACATATACGATTTGGTGCTTCTAGTCTCCGAGATAGGGAAACATCATATCGATCAATTCTGATCGATATTAAAGAAACGAGTCAAGGTATTGAAACAGTGAAACATTGTGCAGCATATACACTGACGAGCAAAACTGTAACACATGTTCAATTTTCTCACTTCAGCGGTCTGTATTTTCTCTTCTACTTTATGCATGCTTAAGATTATAG
>SCDT01000645.1:0-35788 GCA_004143765.1 Drosophila melanica | reverse complement strand
ATATATAGAAAATATATATATATGTAGATATAAAACAAAA
Organism: Drosophila melanica; assembly: GCA_004143765.1. Lineage (NCBI taxonomy): Eukaryota > Metazoa > Arthropoda > Insecta > Diptera > Drosophilidae > Drosophila > Drosophila melanica. The sequence continues at coordinate 35,748 of SCDT01000645.1, read as the reverse complement.
ATTTAAAGGTATATACAATAATTTTGCAAGCCGATTAAAATATTAAAAAACACATATGACAAAAATCGATAGTTTTGCAAATTAATATTTTTTGATCAATTTCAAATTTCAACTTAAACTGCAACTTTCGTTAATAATTTGTTGTTGTTTTTTTTTTTTACTTGCGCTTTTAAGCTAATCACCGCCTTGTTGGCGCTCGCCTGCTGCTCGCTATGTGGATTAGTCGCCGCGGACATCTCGCTGAAGCAGCAATCGAATCGCTTTGAGGAGGAGAGCAGCTACGGAAATTCGCGCTATCAGATTTTCGAGGTGCACAATCATTACGCGGGCAAGGACCGCGCCTATTTGCCGCCCACGCCGGCCACCCACGAGGAGATACACATACACGAGCAGTCGCCACAGCAGCTGCAACATGTTGCTAGCGCAACGGCGTCAGCAACAGCCACCGACGACGACAATTTGGATGTCTCCTTTCTGAGCTTCGCCGATGGCGGCTCAGCGCCAGTCGCAGCGCCCGTTTCGGTGCCCTTCCCCTCCAGCTATCAGCATGATTTTCAACGCAAGCAGCCAGCAACAGCAGCTGTTGCTTATAGCGCACAGGCTTATTTACCACCCACAGTGGCCACGCCCAGTCTGCAGCAACAGCAACAGCAACAGCAGCAGCAGCAGGTTTTTCAGCCTAGCTTGAGTTTCACTGGACCACAGATATTTACGGAGACACCAGCAAGCTATCAGGCGCCGGACTATTTGCCACCCACCGCTAGCAGCTTGGAGCAGCAGCAGCAGCAGCAGCAGCAGCAGCAGCAACAGCAGTTCCAGCAGCAAGAGCAACAGCAATTCCAGCAGCTGCAGCCACAGCCACAGGTCGTCAACAAGCCTGTCTACAGAGCCAATGATTATCTGCCGCCCACGACAACAGCAACAGTTGCTGGCAGTACCAGCTATCCACAGCAGCAGCAACAGCAACAGCAGCAACAGGTATATCGCGCACCACCATATTTACCACCCATTAGCAGCAGTAGCAGCAGCATTGCCAGCAACAGCATAGCCAGCAGCAGCAGCAGCATTGCCAGCAGCAGCAGCAACATTGCTAGCAGCAGCAGCAGCAGCAGCAGCTCAATACAATCAAGTTACCGTGCGCCTAATTATCTGCCACCTGGTTACGAGTTTGGCAATCCCCATATACAACATCAGTCCCAGCAGCAGCCCCTGCAGCAGCAACAGCCCCTGCAGCAGCAGCAGCCCCTGCAGCAGCAGGTGCCACAGCCACAGCAGGTGCCACAGCAACAGCCGTTGCCGGTGACCGCAGCAACATTGCCGCCAGCAGCCGCAACAACCGGTGAATACCGCGCACCCGGCTATTTGCCGCCCGGCTATGACTTCAGCAATCCCGATGTGTTGCCGTTGGATCAAATAATTGAGCAGCCGGTGGTGCCGGTTCAGCCAGTTGCTGCCGTGCAACCGGCAACAGTTGGTGAGTATCGTGCGCCGGACTATTTGCCGCCCAGCTACGAGTCGGTCAAATCGCAGCCCAGCAATGTTATTTACCAAGCGCCACAGCAGCAGCAACAACAGTTGCAACAACAGCAACAGCAGCAGCAACATGTGCAACAGCAACAGCAGCAACAACAGTTGCAACAGGAGCTCAGCCAACCTGGCGCGCTGCCAGAGGGTTATGAGTTTAGCAAGCCCGAAAACTCTGAGGCCGCTATTGCCGAGCTGCATAGCCTGCAAACGCAAACCAAATTGCTAAAACAGCAGCAAGAGCAGCAGCAATTGCAGCTGCAGCAGCAGCAGCAGCAGCAACAACAAAAGCAGCAATTGCAGTTGCAGCAGCAACAACAGCAACTGCAGTTGCAGCAGCAACAACAACAACGACAAGCTGCATTGCCTGCCTCAAATATTATTTATGGAGTGCCCAAACAACAGCCACAACAGCAACAACCACAACAGCAGCAACAACAGCTCACAACAGCAGCAGCAGCAACAGCTGCTTTTCAGTCGCCCGCTGTTGTTGCCGCCCCGCTGCCCGCCCCGCCCACGCAGCACACACACATACACGCACTGAGCAGCTATATGAACACGGTGCAGCCGTATGCGCGCTATGCACAGCCACAGCGACAACATCGTCAGCAACATGTGCAGCAGCAGCAGCTGCAGCAGCAACATGTGCGCCAGCAGCAGCAGCAGCAGCAATTTGTTGAGGTGTCGCCCATGTACCGTGAGCAATCGAAGCGTCCACGTTTCTATGCGCCCGCCATGTCGTATGCGCGCAATGCGCCGCCCACGCAATACCACCAACATCATCACATACACCACTTGCCACAACAGCAACAGCAGCAGCAATTGCCACGGCCCGCGCTCAGTTTGCAGGCGCTACAATCGCTGCAAAAGTTTATGCCACGCGAAATGCAATTGGCCGTCAATGTCGCGGTTGCGGCCGCGGCGCCGGTTGCCCGTGGCAGCTCCAAGGTGCGCACCGTTCAAATTATCAAATCGCATGCGGTGCGCACTTTCAAAGTGCTCGAAACTTTGGATGCTGCCGGCGTGAAAACCATCAAAATTTTGGGCACCAGCAACGAGCAGCCGCGTGGACAACATCATGTTGTCCGTGTGGTCACACAGGATGGCCACAATGGTGTCGAGAGTCACGTGCAGACGGTCAAGATCTACGATGATCAGCAAGAGTACCCACAACAGCAACATCATCATCATCATCAGCAGCAGCAGCAGCAGCAGCAGCAACAGTTGCCCGCATCGTCACGCGGTTATTTGCCACCTGTGGCAAGGCCGCGAGCGCGCATTGTGCGTCAGGCGAGGCCGCTGCGTTTGCTGCCTGTGCCCCGGCATTGAGGTAGCAGTACAGCTCACGTACAAACCCCCCACCATCCCTCCTCACCTGCAGCACTGATTAGTTGTTTAATTTCATCGAAACGAATCGCTCGCGTTTTGCGCGCTGTTTAAAACGCGCGCACGCGCTCTTCATTTTTGAATTTACATTTTTTTTTTATTTTTTGCTCAAATTAACCGATTGCTTAATCAATAAACTTACTTATATATGTACATAAATTGTGTTTTCATGGGTTGCCTTAAAAAATATATATAAACAAAGCAAACACAATGAGTTATGTGTGCACAGATACCCTGCATAGGAAAACAAACATCAAAATAACTTGGACAAGTGTTTTAAACTACCAGATACCCTGTATTCACTCCAATAACTTTTGCACTGATTTTTCGAGATAATTATTTGATTCGAATACACGAACAGTTAGAGCTACGGCAATTGCAAGTCGATATTTATCGATTTTAACAAAATGTGTGATAATTATTATTTTTATAAAAATACACATCTGTTTATGTGTTTGGGTGTCTCTAGCTCGTATAATCCTTTAAAGAAAAAAGGGAATTTTAGATTGATATCGATTATCGATAATCGGTTTTTAGCGAGTGGTATTTGATAGCATACAAACATAATTTGGTATCTCTTGTCTTATGATCGCTGTGATATACAAAAAATGAGAATTACAGAAAAGGAATTTAAAATCGATATCTATTTTATTTAGCGATAACAAAAAAGCTATCAATGAAAGCAGTCAAATTTACCAATATTATTTGCATGCTGACGGAAATTTAAAATCAATAATGTATAAATTTTTATAATTTTTTCTGGGGTATAAAGACACAATGCTAAATAACGATATTAATCGATTTTGAGGCACTGATACAGTTATCGATTAAAATTAATTGATTTTTTGCAAAGTTGCATCATTTCTAATGCGTACAGGGTATATGCACAGATCGGACAGTTCCAGATGCGCTTTGGTGACCTTCGCCGCATTTCTTGTGGTTTCGCGTTGTGGGGCTTAATTTAACGATTATCTTTAAATTGGCCAACGCAGAGCTGAGAGAGAGAAAGTCAGAAAACATATGTAAATTAAATTTGTTGGCGGCCCTTTGTTTGCTTGAGTGCTGTGACATGATTTTTGGCTATGAAAATTCAATGAAAACCCACGGAACGAGGCACGCAACAAAAGAAAAATCAAACAAATGCCAATCAAAATGAAATCAAAGCTCAATCAAAGCTCAATCAAATAGCAGCCTATTACAATCGATTGAACTGTTGCCATCTCTCCTCCACTCGCTCGCTCCCTCTCTCACTCAATATCAATCGGTTTATTAAATTGCTTAACGCTTATCAACAGCAGCTGCGTCTGACATAACTGGATGACACACACACAATTGGGTTACACCCAAACCCAAATGATGATCCAAACATTTGCCAATGGGCCAATGTCAACTGGTGACGGGTTTCTTTATCTTATTCTCTCTCTCTCTCGCTTTTGTATTTCTTATTTCCTATTTGTTTTTCTTTCAATCTATCTTGTTTGTTCGTCTTTCTATTTACGCTCATTGATCTTGGGAACTACCAAAGCGATCAAATTTGGTATGTGGGGGTCTTCTTGGGGTCTTCTTCACTTTTCAATTTGTGGTTTTCAATTTTAGCATATAATAAATAAATAGCTTTCGATTTCAAGACGTTTATTAACAATTCATTTTTTTTATATCGTGTATAAAGATAATGTCAAATATTTAAAATAATAGATTGCTTCCAGACTTAAAAAGCAACTTAAAAACACAATTAATAATATTAATAAACTCTTTATTTTTTTTTTTTTTTTNAAAATATATATTTTTTAGTTTTTTTAATACACTAAATCGTAAAAAAAAAAAATTAAAATAATATCATAATTAATTAGTTACACAAATATAAAGTTTTACTCAATGTAACTTGCTGCAGTATTTTATTTATCATTTTTATTTATCATTTTGGAAAATTATATATCTATTATATTCTCTGTTTTCCATGGCTTATAATGTATAAAAATTATTTTAAATCGTTTTAACAAAAATCGTATTAGAAGAAAATTATGAGGATATATTTTTTTTTGATTTTATTATTTTTTTTTCAGATATTATTCTTTTTATTTTGACTATCATTATTACTAAATTTAGACACCTACTAAAAATACCAAAAATTGTAGCTAAAAATAAAATTAAATTCCATAGAATAGTAAATCAGACGCGAAGTTTAAAGTCCAGCCAAATGCCGCCTTTGTGGGCCCCGACAAAGATGAATGGGTCCAGTTCGATGCCGTCGAGGGTGCGTCGATTGATGTGCACCTCGTAGCGACCAACTAGGGCCGCCAGTGCGGCCTTGGTTTGGATCAGGGCCAGACGTATGCCCACACACTGGCGCGGTCCGTTGCCGAAGCCGAGGAAGACGCCCAAATGCTGGAATCGCTTGAGGCCGCCATCGAGAAAGCGTTCGGGCCGAAATAGATGCGGTTCCGGATAGAAGCTGGGATCATGGTGCAGTCCATAGATGGGTATCATCACATTATCGCCCGGGAACACCTGCAGCGGATTCGTGTGATGGCTGCCATGGAACATGTAGGGCGCCGTGCAGGTCTTGGATGCCCAACCACCAGCCGGATAAATGCGCAGACTCTCTGCGAAATTAAGTTTTGATTAAGCTGTTTAACGTTTAAGAATGATCAGCAAAGAGGAGAAAGACGAAAAACAAATGAAGCGGATAAAACGTTTACGAATGAACGGAGGGGATTGAGAAAGAGAGAGGGAGAGAGAGAGAGAGGGAACAATATTTATTTTCTCGCATGATGTAAATAAAAGTAAAATGTAAGAATTAAGAATAAAGAAGATAAAGGAAACAATCGAAAAAAGAATCAAAGTGAGAGAGCGATTAAATACAAAATATTTCCGTGCATAATGTTAAAAAACGTTTACGATATCGACACAATAAAGAATTACAACAATAAACAACGAAAGTTAAAGCTAAAAGACAAAGAGGGAGATAGACAGAGAGAGAAAGAGAGACAGAGAGAGAGAGAGAGAGAGAGAGAGAGAGATGATATTAAAAATAAAACAATGAAAGTGAAAGCCATAAGACGTTCTCTCTGTCTTATGGTTTTCAGCGAAAGTAACAAAAGAAAGATACGCGAGAGGGAAAGAGAAAGGGAGAGAAAGAGAGAGCGCGAGCTTATGAAGAGAGAGAGAGAGAACGAGACTAATGTAAACACAATGATCAAAAAATGCTGTTATACAAAAACGTTTGCGAATTAAGCACAAAGCAGAAAAAGTGAATGAAAGCACGAATTGAAAGAAGAAGCGAAACGCACCATTGAGACAGGCACTCAGATAGGGCAGCTCACTGAGCACTTCAAAGTCCGGCAACAGCTGACCGTTGGCACAGGCGTTGTGGAGCTCCCGCCAAAGGCGCTGCTGGCACTTCGGATAGCGGCCGAGCTGCGCAAGGGGAAGATCAGGGATGAGTGCGCAATCAGCTTGAGATTAGTCGTGGAACGCACCAGTAGCAGGCAGTGGGCGATGGTCGAGGATGTCGTGTCCAGGCCATCGAACATGAAGGTCATCGCGTGCGATGTCAGCTGCGCCTCGGTCAAACGATGCTCCCGCTGCATATCGAGCAGCTGATTGATAAAATCGTTGCGTTCCAGCCGCTTGCCACGCCTCAGGCGAAAGGCCTCGTGCACCAGTTGGCCGAAGAAACGCTCGTATGTGGGCGGTATCACCTTGGGCCGCAGGCAGCGCGGCAGCTGCGGAAAGAGGCCGTTCAAGGCGCCGGCGAACGCCAGCCGGCGGTTATCTTCGGACATCTCCTTGTTGTGCTTGGCAACGGGCAGCGGGGCATCGCCAAAGCTGTGCGCTTCAATGCCCAGGACGCAGTCCAACAGATTCTCGCTGGTGTAGCGCAAACCCAGCTGAAAGTGCAGAAATCTTTTAGCTTTAGCTGAGCTTTTGCATCAACAGATTTGCTCTAAGAGATTTTCTAAAAAGCTTTTAATGTGCTTTGAAAGCTTTAATCGGAAATTTAAACTAATGCAGTGTTGAACAGGTAAGAACGTTGCAGTCGGGTATAACCGACAGCGCAATACTCATTCACAATGTAGCCAATGTAGTTGAATTTGCAATCTTTAGAGAAGGTCACCTGATATAATTGAGTTCTACTCACATCCATGCCATTGTAGGGCTCACCGCTGGCGAGGAGCTCGTCAATGTAGGCGCAGAGTTTGCCGCAAGTGCGCTGCATGTTGCTGTAGGCATTCCGTATACGGCCGCTGGTCAGCAGGGGTGAGAAAATGCCCCGCTGCAGCCGCCACTCGTCCCCGTCGAGCACAAACGGATTGCACGCGACAAGCGGATCCTTTCGCGTATCGATCATTCGCGATGCATCGTTGTTCTCAAAGTGCCGAAACGCGCTCACGAACACCTCGTTGATCAGCTTGGGCTCCAGGAGCAGCAGTTTGGGCGAACGCACCAGATATGTACCCACATAGCTGTCCGTCTGGCGGTATTTGCTGTCAAACATAAAAAATAATAAGACATCAATACAAATTAAATGAAAATAAATTACTTTCTTAATATTTCCTTTAAATAATTAAAAAAAAAATATACATATATAAATTGATAAATTTTTATCTGATAGTTGCCCAAAAATTATTACTCACTCACGTGTAAAGATCGCGCATATCGTTTAGGAAATGTCGCCGGGGCCAAACCATATTCGGAAAGGAGCCGAACAGGGGCAGGGCGCGTGGCTCCTTAATGCCGCGTCGGCGCCAGTGGCCAAAGTTCCATACCAGAAAGACGTAGAGCAGCGAGAGCACTGCGATGGGGATCAGCAGCAGGGCCAGCAACATGACAGCACAGCGATTCTGGACGAGATTCCATTAAATTCATTCAGATTAAGTAATGGGCAAAATCTGTAGACACATTGTATAATGTGACTGAGGCACGCCAATTTCCACAGTTGAGTGACATCGGCAAATTAGAGATTTTTATTATCGAATTAGATGCTAAGTGCTTTGCCGGAGGGGTGTAAAATGGGGCATTTGTTATTGAAACAACAGGGAGAGCTTGTTTAGATAAGCAAGCCCAGGGAAATTATTTGCCCTATTTTATAAATAATAATAATATTAATAGATAAATAAACAAACAAAAATATATCATTAATTATTCAAATAAGCGTGTGAATTGTTTTCAAAATTGTAACTTTTTTACCCAACATAACTTTAAAATTGATCTTTTGTTTCTTAGAGTTTCAAATAACTTTACGTGCATGAATTTCGTTTCGGTCTTTAGGATTAATTAATCATCGTAATCGTTGATAAATAACTCTCTTAAGCCGACTACATTAATCGTAGCTCTTGCATAGAAGCAATTTATTAGCATTGTTGGAAAAGGTCAGCTATGAAAATTCCCATTTCACCTTTGCACCGACGACATTGACATTATTTTACGGTACGTGACCAATTGACCGTTAACTGGCGACAATACGGAATCTAAATTTCGAGTCGCTATTAAAGACACTTTCATTGACGTTTTGCCTTATGTGCATGGCGCATGTTTAGCTGACCGTATGGGACAGTTATTGTGATACTCGTAACATGCAATCGTTGAATAAGTAATAGGTTTGTAATCATAGTTTAAAGACATATATTAAATAAAAGCTTTAATGATAGCTATATAAGTATATAGTTAGCAATAATGCATAAAATTATACGATATAGTTCATTTATTTACATATGTATATAAAAAGATTTTAAAGTATAACTAACAGTACATATCCCAATTATCCAAAATGTTTATTTATTATATGGAAAATATGTAAATAACATTATATCCTTAAATAGATGAAAACATCGAAAATCTTTGTCAATAAATATATGCATATGGTTTAGGTGGTAATGAAATTTTACTTGGCAAATAATATCCGTTAATTCAAATATATCAAAAAAAATGTTCTTGAGCCATATTGTTGCATTTGCAATTAATCGCACAGAAACGATCGAAATTTGTGCTTCCAGCACAATATATCGATATTGTTCGAATAGATTTGCACAGTGAATGCAATCGATGTGCGATATTTTTAAAAATAGCTAGAACAATCACACAGTGCATATCGCCATTTTTAGGCACACCGAACGAAGCGTTTCGTATTTAACTTCTTATTGAACAAATCGTAATGGTAAGCGAACGCGATAAATGTTATTATGTACGCACTACATCAAGCATTCGTCATGCCACAGCCGCGGCTGATAACCAATTGCCTGCTATGGCAGTGCCTACTAACGGCGTCGGTACTTTGGCCGGCGGCTCCGGTCTACGGCTATGACAAAGAGATGACCGTGTATGTGGATGCCGGGAAAAAGGAGTGCCTCTACCATAGCGTCAAGGTGGGCGAAATAATTGACATTGAGTATCAGGTCATCGATGGTGGCCACGGCGATCTGGACATCAGCTTTGCTCTCCTCGATCCCATCGGCCTCGTCATTGTCAGCGACTACAAGAAGCCGGAGAATTTGCACCAGCACGAGGTGCAGAAGGAAGGTGACTATCGATTCTGTTTCGACAACAGCTTCAGCATGTTCAATCGCAAGACGGTGTTCTTTGAGCTGATCGTCGAGCGCGAGGGTGATCAAAACCATGGTGACGAACAGTGGCGGGAGATCAACGAACTGACCGGCTTAACGCCGGAAGAGTATTACGAAATGAAGGTGCAGGACATTATGGACTTCATTGGACGCATTCGCATGCAGCTGACCAAGGTGCGACAACTGCAGGACGTGCTGCGCTCCCACGAGGCACGCGATCGTAATTTGGCCGAGGCCAATTTCCAGAAGGTTAACAATTGGTCCCTTGTGCAGATCAGCGCCATGATCGGCGTCGGCCTAATCCAGGTGTTTATGCTGCGCAGCATTTTCGAGACAGACGGTCGTATGCATCATTTTTGGCGCAAATTGGGCATTTGATGATAATAAGGCTGCTGTTCGTCCTTGTAGCGTTCTACCAAAGATGTTGTTTGCATTTAATCAATTGCAATTGTGTTTAGCTGCGAATTGTTAAATATTAGTCACAAGCTCCTTATCAGTGTCAACAACATTAGTTACTAGCTCTAATTAGGTGTGTAACAGTCTGTGTGTGCGTGTGAGTGTGTGTGTGCGAGTGTGTGCATTTATTATACGAAAGCAATTGTTAGTTAAGTCCAAAATTCAGGTTACTGTGTTTCAAATAAAGCGTTGACTAGAAGAATCAACAAAAAATTAAATCGAAATGAGCTGATCAAGCTTGGAATATTTATAAATATAGAAAATTGTAAATTATAAGCTCTCTTCCAGGATTTCTGGATGAACATTTACGATTGTCAGTGTGATTGTGCTCCTAATATATCTACAATATCTTGCTAGCATCGGACCACTCTAATATATAACTCTCACAGGAATAATCGCTTAAGAAATTTTGTCTATGAAAAACTTTTAGTTGGTAACTTTGACAAATTCTTGTCTATTTTTGGGACTTTTCCAGTTAACTTAGCATGCAAATCACATTTCTTACTTCATAAACTTGGTAAAAATTTAAAGGAAATGTAATATTACACTATAGAAGCTGCATTTGATCCCTCTCTACTGTTCTTAAGAGTATAGCCTTTGTTCTGGGCGCACATTTATTCTATATAGCACATACAAATATTGAAATAAAATGTTTTTAACACTGTTGCTCGCGAAATACAATTCATTTTCCACATTTGCCCTTCCCAAATTGGTTAGTTTGGAGTATTTACAAATTGTCACTTCAAAGTTCACATTGTTTAACAGTTTTTTTTTTTTGATTTAATTTACTACAAAAAAAAGCAGATCCATATTATTACTAGGCATGGTATTTATTGAAATTTTCCGCTTGCGACGGGCAGTGTTTGGGTGTTTGCGTAGAGTTTCTTGTTGACTACTCCGCACGTTAATGCCCACTGTGGCTGCCGAAACGAACTAAACTGAAAAGGCTTAGGCTCAAGCTTAGCCTTGCTTATTGAGACGCTTCTGGCGTTCCAGGAGTCGGCGTTCGCGCTCGAACTCCTTCATGCGCAGCACATAGTCCTCGTATTCGCAAGTGAGATAGTCGTGCTTCTCGTGCGCGCACTGGTAGACGAAGGGGAACTTGTCGGCGCGGCAGGATCGGTACGCAAGCAGTTTGTGGGCGCAATAGTCGCGATCAGCGAGCGGCAGCTTGGCTGATTCCATCTCCTCTTGGGTGGCAATCATCACTCGCTCCTTGCGCGACTGGAAGCCCAACATGGGATCAAAGCTGGGCACCACATCCGGACCGGGCGTTACGTCTGGCTTTAAATAATGGTTCAGAGCGTTGCCCATGCTGTGCTGGCGACAAAACACACGTTGAAACCATGACAAAATTCAATTAGGAATAACAAAAAATAAATTACGTAAAATGTTTCTCCTCGGTTGTTGCTGCTGCGGCGCTGCTGTCAGTTCGGCTGTTGTTGTTGTAGTCCGTTTGACAGCTGTTGTGCCGCAGGGCTGCAATAAGCTACAAACGCAAGCGATTTATATCGATAATTATCGTTTCCACAATTTTTGAATGTGGTATGTTAAAGAAATGAATGTTGGTAAGTTATATAAATGAAAATAAAATAAACGCAAAATAATTAGCGCATGTATATATAAATATAAAATTTTTAAATGACTACCTTTTTATAGCAACACGAAACATCGATGACTATCGTTTATTGCAGGCTGCCATCGCCAGGCCCAGATCCAGACCCGAATGTCCTGTTGCAATTTATCGATACGTTTTTATGGTGGTGCAATCACACAACAAGAAATATGCATTAAGTGCGCCAGTAGAATAGTTAATTTCTTAGTTATTTTGTAAATTTTGTGTGCAATAAATTTTAGCCAAAAGTAAAGCGAAAAATTCGCTTGGTGTTTTAAATTAAAATTGATTGATTGATAGGCGCGCGCGACTAGCAAATAGAAAAAGTGTCGGTGTCGCTTTCTTTATTTTAACGGTATACAGCAATAACGGCACACATGTACATACATAAATATATGTAAAAAGCGCATACATATAAAATCGATTTTGAAAAAGAAGCTATGGTTGGATTATTAAATCCAATGAAATATGGCGATCATTTCTATGAATTGTATACGAACAATACGCGCAGGTAAATATATATACCGTAAAAAACTGTTCAATAGTGAAATGCAACGGGCTGGCGGCGACATTGCAGTTGGGGTTGAAAAATCGATCGATTCGCCGTTTTGCAATGTATGTGTATGTAGGTCTTCAACCCCTAGCGACAGGCTGCTGTTTTTATTATTTTCTTTTTTGTGTCAGTCTTTGGCCGGGGGTTGAAAGTTGGCGCCTGCCGACAAGTGGGCAGCACCAAGGACAACAGCTGTTCGATAACAGCTGAGCCTGCCAATCGGATTGCAGCGCGCGCGACCTGCATTAATTTATTTGTTGTTAAATCGATACAAGAGAGCTTCATCGATTTTTCATATGCATTCCAATATATGTTGTATGTGGCGCCCACTCACTGTCTCTTTTTCTCGTTCTCCCTCACTTTTGGCATTGCAGAAGGTTGCAGAATGAGCGCAAGGCTCTCACCAAGCGCAAGAGCCGCAAGGAGAAATCGGCGGCAGCGATGGCAGCGGCCGCTGCGGCTGCTGTGCTGGATGGTGGCGCCGGCGGTGCCGTTGGTGGCATTGTGAATCCGTTGGATCCGCCGCTGGTCAAGGATCAGCTCTTTATGCCCGCATTTCCAGTGGCGCACATTGAGCTCGATCCAAATGCATCGAAATTTGCGGTCTTTTCGGCCATACGCTCCACTGTGCTGGAGGCAGAGACGCGCTTTGCCCTATTCCACGAAGGCAGCGGCCATGGCGCCATAGCCGCTGCATCGGCGCTCAAAAAATGGAGCGGCAATATGGGCTCCTCGTGCTGTCTGGTCTGTGCCGGCAGCTGCATGGTGAGCAATCTGGTCGATTGCGCCTGTCATGCGCCGCTTGCTGTGGCTGGTGGTGGCGGTGGCGGCGGTGGTGCTGGTGCAGCTGGTGGCGCTGGTCTTGCAGCAGCCGCCGCTGGCGCTGTTGGAGCGGCGGACAAGCGGACGACAAACAGCGCCAATAGCGATGCCGACTCGGACACGGAGGAGGTGGAGGAACGCGAACCGGTCTATGCTACAGTTCCGCTAATTGTGGGCGCCGGACTGCGCAGCCTGTTCGAGCTGATTGCCGACGCACGACATATCCAGCCGCTGTTATGCACCAAAGCGCTCAAGGCGCTGCTCGATGTTATCCAGGGCCAGCAGCCGGAATCGTTTAAGCTCGAACCGGAGGAACTTGTCAATCCGTTTTACGATCTGCTGCTCGATTTGGCCACCATGCCAGCAGCGATCAATTCCACCACGGGCGCAGAGGCCAACTGGTCGGCCATGGCCTGCGCAGCGTTGCTCGGCCTGTGCATTGCACGCGGGGATACCGGAAAGATGCTGAAGGCGATCGCCGCCATGCTAATGTCACCCCGGCAGCTGTCCGCCCAGATTGTCCAGCTGCCCGCCGTGCTGGCCGCCCTGCAGCATACGGTAATCAGCGCGGCGCTCAACAAGCCAACACGACCCGACTTCCACAGTCATGGTGTGCCGCATAATTCCCTGATCGATGAGGTGAGAACGGATCAATTTTGGGGTTTATTGAAAGATATATATGTTGAATAGTAAAAGCAACTCATAGAACTAGTTATAGAATAAGATATAGCATTTACTTATTTAATAATATTATAATTCATATTATAAAAATTTATCAAACAAATTCAAAATTAACAGAAGTCAATTAAGAAATCGAAATTTATTATTTAATTTATTTATTTACTTACTTAATAATTTAAATTACATATAGAATATTATTTTGGATAGTAAGAAGGAATTTCTATAACAGAATTATTTAAATTCATGGTTAACAAGTTAGCAAGTTAACAAGAGATGGATTTATTATATAATATATAACTATTTTATCACGAAATTTACTATTTCTCTAACATGATCTATCCTTTCTTGCAGTTCACATTGAAGCTATCCTCGTTGACGGCCGCACAGCAGCAAACGGCGCCGGCCATGGCCTGCGATGGCGTCTTTGTCTATGTGCTGTATGGCGGTGCGCTGCTAAAGATTGGCACCGGCTTCGGCGGCTCCTACAAGGGTCACATCTATGCACAGAACGATGACTTCTGTCGCGAGCGCAGCGCCTGGCTGGGTTTTAGCGGCGGCCAATTGTATTTCCGGCGCAATTGCAAGCGCAGCGCCGATCAGCTGCAGCTTGTGGGCATGGACACCCTGGCGGTGAAGTCAATGAATCCCCTCAATATGCTATCCATGCGCGAGGGCCTCAACTATGTACTCTTCACGGACGACGATTCCTTGCATGCCATATGCAGCAATCGCGATGTGAGTACAAAGTCTGTAGCTATTTTAGGGGCCATTTTAGTTTGGATTTCTATCAGTGTACCATACTTAACATCTAATATTGGTGTTCTGTTTTGAATAAACTAGATAAGATGGCGGGGGAAGAGGGTTGCAATAGTGCATCTGGTATCTGATTTGAGTTTGTGTTTTTATAGCTAAACCTATAAAATATTCCATCATTTTAAAATTAAGAAAAACTAGCCAAAGGAATCATACTTTAGTTTAATTCTAAAACTTCTAAAAATTTTAAATAATTTTAAAATTTATTTTGCCGAAGATTTTCATCAATATTTATTTTTTTAAGTATAATTTAGAAGAAAAAAATCTTTTTTTTCTTAGAAAATTTTAGGCATTAATTTTAGGAGCTAGCATTTTAAAGGATTATATAGATGGAATTACGAACAGTCTAAAATGGATCTATTTAATTCGCTTAACAAGATAACTGGAAATATTTATATACATATAGATGTAGTTATTATATGATCGAAGATCTCTTCTTTTTAAATGACACGTTTTAGCTATGAAAGGATTATGCTTAAAGACTCCACTTTTTGTGATGCTAAGCTAAAATCCATCAGAAAAATTAAAAATTAAAAATTAAAAGAAGAATAGTAAAATGTAAAAAAGAATTCAAATAAAGAAAAGTTGTAGTTTGCAGAGTATTCACTTCAGATCCCAGCTGGTTCTATTCCTTGGAGTTCCCTTTACTAAGTGTTTTTTTTTTTTTGTATTTCTCTCTCGCTTCCAGGACACTCTCGTGGTTAAAAAACTGAATCTCTATCACAACAGCTACAGCAGCGAACCGCCGCCGTTTGAGCTGCCGCTGCAGCTGGCGCGCAAGAAATTTCGCACCCTCGGCTACGCGGCCTTCGAGGATGAGCTGCTCAATCAGCATCAGATCCAGCGCATACAGTCAGCGCACAATAGCTTCGAGCCAAAGCTGCCGGCGCCGTGTCGCGATGCCGATGTGCTGGGCATGGCATGTGGCAAGGAGTTTGGCTTGGTCCGCGCCAGCAATGGCCGCGTCTATTACTATGGCAAATCGGCGGCGCTGGGCTTAAAATGCGTGGGCCGCACACCGACGCTGAAGCTAACCGAACTGATTGTCGCGAAGGCGGCGCACATTGTCCATGTCGCCGTTGGCCATGATGGCATCCATGCGCTGCTCGTGAATGACGATGGCACCGTTTATTTTGCGGGTACGGCACGACGTGGCGAGGATGGCGACAGCTCCAAGAATCGACGGCAACCGAAGGCGGTGAAGCCCAAAAAGATGAACAAAATTGATGGTCATGTGGTGGTCCATGCCGCCTGCAACAATGGCACCTCCGCCTTTGTGACCAAAACCGGCAAACTGATCATGTACGGCAAGGATACGGCGCACTGCGATTCTATGGGCTTCGTCACCGAACTGCTCGATCAGCACGTCACCAAAGTGGCCCTGGGCAAAGCGCACTGTGTCGCCCTAAGCGCCAAGGGCCAGGTGTTCACCTTCGGCCTGAACAACAAGGGCCAGTGCGGTCGGATCTTCAACAAAATGATGCCCGTCCGCGATGTGCCCAGCTGCTCGGCTGCGTATGTGCTGCTCGGCCAGCGGCATAAGGTCGACTTCTCGACGCTCTGCGACTACGATGATCACAATCTGGTGCAGGGCCAGTGTCGCGTCTGTGTCATGTGCCGCGAATGCACCGGCTACAATGTCAGCTGTGTCTCGGCGCTGAATGTGCCGCTCGAGCAGCGTCTCGCCGGCAGCATTTGTCCCTGCGGCCATGGCGATGCCGGCTGTGCCAAGTGCGGCCTGTGCGCCGCCTGCGTTGCCCTCCAGGAAAGCGAAATTGGTAAGTGAATGCCGTTCCAATCCCGAATCAAAATCTGCCGTTCAACTTGTCTGTCTGACCTATCAGATAATGTATACACGAATTAATTTGTAACACATCCAAAGAATGAAATATATATTCACTGAGGGCTCTCAGTCCTATAGGCTAAACCCTTAAGACCGTCAATTCACATTCCCAAAAAATATATCAATTCGTCTACATTGTTTTCCTCTTGCAGTGGCAGCTGATAACCGAGCGGAGCTGAAACCGTTACCGGGTGAACTGCAGCGGCAGCAGCGCTCCAAGACGTTGATAATGCGACGCAAGGAGAAGAAACCGTTGGAGCTGGAGACGGGCGCCGCTGGTATCAGCGGCGGCGGCGGCACGCCCACCGATCTGGACAAGGATCCGCCGCGTGTGGCACCGTTGGCACCGCAAATCCTACAGCTGCCCAGCGGCTCACCGGTGGTGCAAGTGGCCTGCGGCCTCCATCACACCGTCGTACTGACGCTGGCCGGCGAGGTGTTCACCTTTGGCAGCAATCAATACGGTCAACTGGGCACCGGCGATCTGCAGGCAATCACTGGTCCGGTTCGTGTCCAGGTGCAGGGTGCCATAAGCCAGGTGGCGGCGGGCAGCAATCACACCGTGCTGCTAACCCACAAGGGTGTCGTCTACACGTTTGGCAACTATCAGAAGGGTCAGCTAGGCCGTTTGCCCAGCGATTACGGCCAGAAGACGGTGCCCACCAGCGCGATTGCTCAGCAACAGTTGCTGCTGCTGCAGCAGGAGGAGGAAGCTGCGTCAAAAGAGACCGCCAGCATACTGCCCGGTGGCTCCAAGGAGTCCATCCTGGTACCGCCCAATACGGCTGCCCTCATAGCGCAACGTCAGAAGTTTCTATGGAATTGTGCGCCTGGTGCCGTCTTGTAAATACCTACAAATTGTTCAATTTGACAATCGATTTATGTATATATATATATATTTATATTGCAGTGGCTTGGGTCCTAGCTATGGCAAAAAGGTTACGTGGATCGGCGCGAATGGCGATCAGACCTTTATCAAAATCGACGAGTCGCTGATCACCGCTCAAATGCTGCCCAAGATGCATGTGGTGGCCAACAAAAAGACCATAAGTAAGTATTGACGGACTTGCAACTACTCAAAGTAAAACCCAAATCAAATTGTCAAAATCATATTTTCAACTTGAAATTGGAAAACTTTGATCGTTAAACAACTTTAAATCATGTCTAACATGTCTGAAAAAGATTACAGATAACCCTTCTAAAAGAAGTTAATTTTAAAAATGTATTCCACGTTCTTAACTTTTGAAAGTTTAAATTATAATTCATGCAACGAGAATTGCGAAGTCAGTTCCTTTTTTGAATTTAACAAACTAAAAACTTAACTCTACTTGGAAATTACAAATCAATATTTGCTTTTATAATAAGATTTATTTAGCATAGCTTGCGATTGAATTGGTTTTTATGGAACATTACTAATTAACCATTCTTGTTTGCTCCTTTAGTACTTATACCCAGCATCCCGCTGTCATTCCAAACGCTCTCCATCAATCGAAGCGATGGCAGCTGCACGCCGCATTATCGCGGCCAGACGAACTTTGCACAGCTGCTGCAGACAATGCAGCTGAATGGACAGCCGGAGATCAATCGCAATGTGGATGTGGCGACGCCGGTGATGGCCGAGCTGCCGCTGATCGGCAGCGCCACAGCGGGTGTGCCTATCAATGAGCAAATGTCCCGCAGCATGCACGAGGCGCGAAATCACATCTTCGAGGAGCACCAACATTTGGAAGCGGCCCAGCCGATTTCGGTGCCGGTTACGCCGCGCCAGCAGCGGCGCATACGATCGCGTCCGGAGGCAAATCAAGCGAGTCCCGCATCGCCGGAGCAGCAGCCATTGCTGCCGCCGCCGGCCCAAATCGCATTTGCCATGGATCCCAGCTACAATGTCCTCTGGGTCTTCGACGGCGGCGCCCGCAAGCTGCGCTGTCATAACGTCATCGCCAGCGAAATATCCGAATGCGATGTGGTATGTTAATTACGCTTTTCATTCATTTAACTTGTTCAATTACGTATTTGTGTCGTGAAAGTGAGGGAGTGTAAACTCCTTTTTTTTGGCCAACTGGGATTAAAAGGGTTATAAGTTCTGGGGTTATATATTCTGGATTTAAAAATGTCCGTTTAATTGTTGAAGGCCTTAAACTTTAAACTTCAATAACTTTGCCAAAACTCCTTCGATTTTCATGTTTAATGCCATTTTAGTCATGATTTATTCGATATATTGATTCTACATTTATAATATATGTATTATCGAAAATAAAATATTTTTGATTTTTTTTGGTCAAAAAACCAAATTTTTTTAATTTAGAATTGCAAATTTATATTTTTAATCAATTATATTTGTCATGATTGCTATAAAAACCAGCATTAAAAGTGATTTTGAAGGGGTCAAATTTTTGGTCCAAAATTATGTCACAATTGATAAAAATTTTGACGTGTAAGGCTCTCGAGTCCATAGCTCCCAAATTTCAAACCGATTTTCAAGTTTGATGGCATTTTGGTTATGATTTGTTCGATAATTGATTCTAAATTTAAAGTATATTCATTTTTGAAAAAAAAAACCTTTTTTTTAATTTGATAATCAAAAAATTTTTTAATTTTGGGAACATTTTTTTTTTTTTCAAAATTTAGAATTGCACAATTATATTTTTAATCGATTTTATATTTTTTTTTTTAATAAACTGTTGAACTATTTAACTGATGTTTAACCATTTGCAGAACGCGGGCAACTATCGGGCGCTGTTGTCGCCGGAGCTGTCGCTGCCGTGCAAGGCGGAGGCGCGTGTTTCGCGCTCGCAGGCATCACTCAATTTGCTGGCCTGCCTGGACATACTGACATCGGCCCAGGACAATATACCCGGCTGCTTTGAGCAGGCACTGCCGCAGCAGCCGCATCAAACCGCCGAGGCGCAGAGCGGCGAGTATCAGGTGGTGAATCGGTTCGATAACTTTGGCGGCGGATGGGGCTATTCGGGTCACAGTGTGGAGGCGGTGCGCTTCTCGGCGGACACGGACATTGTGCTCTGCGGCTTTGGGATGTTCGGTGGGCGCGGCGAATACAGCTGCAAACTGAAGCTGTACGATCTGGGCAGCGATGGCGGCGGCTACGAGAAGGAGGGCGTCCTCATCAGCGAGACCAAGGAGGTGCCGTACGAGTGCGCCGCCCGTAGCAAACATCACATTCTGCTGCCGAAGCCGGTGAGCGCAGCGGCGGGACGGTGGTATTTAGTTTGGGCGCGCATCGCGGGTCCATCCTCCGATTGCGGCTCGTGCGGTCAGGCATCGGTGACCACTGAGGATCAGGTGGTGTTCTCATTCAAGTCCAGCAAGAAAGCCAACAATGGCACCGACGTCAATTCCGGCCAAATACCAGCGATACTCTACCGACTGGTCACCCAGGATAGCAAACAGGTGCCGCTGCCGCTCGACGCCGATCCCGTGCAGCGCATCTCGCGCGCATTCGCCAACAGCGTCAGTCGCGAGTGCTTCGAGAGTCTGGTCGTGCTGCTCAGCTGGGCGTGGGATTGCTTCAAGACGCAATTGCGGGAACAACGCGATCGCGCTAGGCCACTGCAGCTGCAGCAGACGTTGCAGTATCTCGGCTATGTGAACAAATCCTGTCTGCGCCTCTTGCGCAAATACACCAACGAGATCTATCCGCAGCGCGCCACCAATGCAGCAGCAGCAGCAGCAGCGGCTGCTGCGGCAGCGGCAACAGCAGCAGCAACAGCAGCCGCAGCGGCCGCATCGACGGCAGCGAGCACATCAGCGGCAGGCGGTGCCGTTGCCGCTGCACTCGCCAAGCTCCAACAAAAGCCAAATAACAAAGGTGAGTCTCTCCGTCTCCAATTATAGTCCAACAATATTTAACTGATTTACCCGTTTCTTTCCCACCTGCAGAGAAGCCGACAAGTCGCGCGGGCTGCGGCACGGCCACGAGCCTGTCCGGCAACGTGTCCGGCACGCCGGCCGCACGCAAAACCAATCTGGAGAACATTCAGCTGGCCGAGTGCATTGGCAATGTGCGCGCCCTGCTCATCAGCATCTTCTGCGATGACATCTTCAAGGACATTGCCACCGATGAGGGTGAGTTGCGGCAGTCCAATTCAAATAGTGCTCTCTGTATCTATCGGGTTATTTTATCCTCTTTACAAATGTATATATAAATATATATATATATCGGTTTTTGTTTTATATCATATTGTCTTAAAATTTATTGTTATTAAAAGAATATTATTATTATTATTATTCAACTAATTTTCTTTGGTTTCCTTGCAGGCTACGCCTTGGTGCTGGAAATCCTGGACGAATGCCATTTGAGTTTTGTGGCCTGCTTTGATGCATTCTATCCGACATCTTCGCTCAAATGGAACTGCCTGTGCGATCTTCTGGCCCAAATGGATCGTGGCGCGTTGCATTCCCGCCTGCTGAGCGCAATACTCGCCGGTCTTTGCTCGCCGACGGTGAAGCTGCGTGCCACATTCTCGCTGCTGAGCGCGTCCGGAAATGAACGGCAATCGATAATCAGCCCCAGCGACAATTCGGGCCTGCCAATGCTATCGTCAACGGAGGCGCATCAGTATCCCATACTCGTCGAGCAGATGATCTATCGGACGCAGCAGGAGAAGAGCGATTTTCTGAGCAACTCGTGGACGTTCAAGGATGTGCTGGTCCGTCTGCTGGACATCATTGCCAGCCCGATACGGGCGCGCATCGAGTCCATTTACAGTCGCTGCCTGGGCGGCACCTATGCCCTGAAGGAGTGCATCAATCAGGGCCTTATTGACAACTGTTGCCATCTGTTGGCCCGCGTCCTCGCCGAGATTGTCTACCAGACGGCTCTTGGTGAATATGATAAACTATTTTTACCGCCGCGCACGCTCCACTCGACGGGCTCCCGTTTCGCCCGCTGCGATCTGAGTCGCACCTGGAACACGGGCAACTTTGGTCCGGATGCAATCGCGTTCTCGGTGGATCGGCCGGGCATTGCCATTGCCGGGGCCATGGTCTATTCCGGTTCGGGCAGCTACGATTATCAGCTGGAGCTGCTGTTCGATAATACGGTCGATCTGCAGCCGCAGCACAAATGGGAGACGCTCGAATCGATATCGGGCAGCTATGACCAGGAGGCGGTGCACAACGATCTCGCCGAGATCAAGTTCGAGCATCCGGTGCATATCAAGGAGCACGCTCGCTACGCTCTCCGGCTCTGCACACAGGGCGCACGCACCTGTTCCGGTGATTCGGGCATGCCGACGGTGCGCGGTCCTTGCGGCGCCAATTTCCATTTTTATGCCTGCGATCTGAGCTTTAATGGCACCACGCCCGCCCGCGGCCAATTGCCCAGCGTGCTCTACTACAGTACGCCCATCAAACAGCAGCAACAACAACAACATCAGCAGCACCAACATCAGCAGCAGCAGCAGCAGCAGCAGCTACTCCTGCAACAGCAACAGGAGGCGGCAGCGGTTGCCAGCTGCTCGACGGATGCGGCACATGGCAACGGGTCGGCCAGCAGCGAGATATCCACACGGGATACGGCGCTGCAAATTGCCGCGGACATCACCAAGAAATGCACGGAGCTGCTAATCCTGGCGCGCAATGCGATGGCCGCCTCCTGTTCGCCGACGGACAACTCATCATCGAATCACACACAGACCATCGACTCGGAGCACAATATAACGCCCATCGAGGAGCACATGGACATCAATTGGGCGAACAATTCGCGCACCGCTGCGCTGCCCGTTGATCCGCAGCTCTCGACAACCGCCAGGGATTTGGGCAAGCGCATCGAATCCTTCTCCAAGGGCATCATGGAGACGCTCAAGTTTGACAAGCGCTCGACGAACCCCTTCGAAATGGAAATCGAAATTGGCGCCACCGAAATCGGTGTCGAGGAAACAGCCGAACTGAGTTTCTCCAACGTGCAATTGTCGGCCAAGCTGAATGGCAACGAGCGATCCGAATATGAGTTGGCCGCAGAGCAGCCGCTGCCGGCGCAGCAGCAACAGTTGCCGGCACTGCAACCGCAACAGCAGCAGCAACAGTTGCCGGCACAACAACAGCAACAACCACAGCAGCAACAGCAGCAGGCACCACAGCAACCGGCAATGGCAACACAGCAACTGCCGACGGCGCCACAGCAACTGTTGCACTCGGACTCGGAGGAGGCGCAGCTTGTTGGTGTTGGTGGCGGTGGTGGCGGTGTTGCTGCCTTGCAGCTGTTGGAGGTATTCAATTTGGCTGCATCGAACATGTTTCATACGCTGCTGCCGCTGGTCTATGCGCACATCGCCAATCTCGCCTGCAGCGATCCAAAGAGCTCCGTGCAAATACTCGGCCTGATCAAGGAGATATTGCCGCACATTGCGGCGCTCAATCAGATGCACGTCTCCAAGGAGCAGCGCACCGAACAGCCGCGTCAACCGGACCCCGCGCCGCCCACCAGCACCACCAGCAATCATTATTGCATTGTCGAGAGCGAGCATCCGTATCGCAGCGCCAGCATCAGTTGCTATCGCGTCGAGTTTCCGCCCTGCGTCCAATGGCTGACCATTGAGTTTGATCCGCAGTGCGGCACAGCACAGCTCGAGGATTACCTGCTGCTATCGATACCCATGCGACCGGCGCCCGTCACGCAGCCCTGCCAAACAACAGCCACATCAGCAACAGCAACGGCAGCAGCAGCAGCAGCAACAGCATCTGCATCAGCACCTGCTGGCGATGATTACTACGACATACTCGATAACAATGTGAGCGGGCGACGCGTCCACAATGCCCAACTCCAAATGAGCAGCTGCTGTCGCACGCCGGGCACAGCCGGCACAGTTCCGTTGCGCCATCTGGATGCAGCCGATCACGATTGGATTGTGGTCAAGAAGTTCAATACGTAAGCGTCTATCATATATCTTAAATGAATATCATAGAATATCAATATAACTTCAATGGAAATAACCGCTGTAAATTCTCACTCTCTCTCTGTCTCTCTCTATCTCACAGCGCATCCAATTGGCTGCAGAATGTGCTCATTTTGCCGGGCAACTGTGTTGAGTTCTCTCTGGAAACGGCTTCGCTGTATGCCCAGGATCCGCACAACAATCGCTATGGCTTCAAGTGTTTGGTGGTTGGCTATGATAATCCCACGGCTGTAAGTTCAACGCACTCTCTGTGCACCCATTTTGTATCTCTATCTTATCTTTGAACTGTTGCCCTCTCGCTCAGATCAATGCCAGCAATTCGTGTCTCATACGACTGGAACAGGAGCTGGCCTATTTGGGCGGCATGTGCAGCGCCAATCTCATGAAAAAGGATCTCAATTTACCAGGTAAAACATTAAAACTGATTTTAGTTTTTTTTTTAACGAAAAAATATAAGGGAACTCTTATTTGTCCATTGAATATGGGAAGCTTCAAAAGTATGATTCTAGGCAATAATCAAATAACCAGGTTTCGTTACGTGACAGTAAAAAAGGGAAAAATTTTGAAAAATTATTGAATTTTCTTTATGCAATTATATTTTTACATTTATAATTATATTGTTTTGAAATACGTTTCTTGACCCATAACATTCGATTTTTTTTAGACACGTTATTTATAAGATACATAAACATATATATACATATATGTAAACATATATACATGTTCTTATTCAATGATAAACAAACGTTTTTATTTACTTTATGCAGAAGACAAGGATATCGAAGATTTAAGCGGTATTGAGGAGACAATTAGCGCTCACCACGCACTGCTCTCAAAGGGCTTTGCGCTGTCCGAACCACAACTAACTGTACATCAGGCATTGGAATCATATTTGCCCATTGGGTAAGTCAAACAATTCAGAAGAAATTTTTTATATAATATTGTTATGAATAAGACTGACCCAACTTTTTGGGTCCTCAACCATCCAAAGGTAAGTTATAAAACGCAATCTGCGGGCTAATATGAGAAATCTGAAACAAAACTTTGTTCGTTTGAGATTTAGCTAAAAAATACGGAAGCAAGCGTATCTATGGTACAAAAAAATTATGCTGCTGCTGTACTTTCCGCCAACAAAAACAACAAACTTAAAAAAAAAAGTTAACGACAAGTAGAAGTAGGCAAAAAGAGTTCAACAACTTTCTGACTGAAGCTTTGAAGCAGTTGCATGAATTTTGATGGACGACGAGACCTATGTTTAATTGGGCCTGTTTTTTTTTTTTTGAAAAAAGGGATAAGGGAAGGAAGGTGTTCCATCTAACATAAATTATATATATATACATATAATATATATATCGTAAAACAAAAAACACATTTTTAGAAATGGGATTGATTTTTTCCAAATAAATTTTAACATAATCGAATGTGAACATTTTCATATAAAGTAATTGCTGTTATGTTAACATGAGACTTTTAACGATAAACTGTTAAAGCGACCATGTTAACAGCTTTTTCAACTCAGTGAATGAATGCTTAAAAAACGAAATTAGTTCTAAAACTGGAACGCACTTTTGTTAAGTCGAACAAGTTCAAACTGAGAATATCTTAGATTGAGTTTCATATACATGAACAAATTAAAGAACAATTAAAAAAAGATGTGTGCTTTATAACTATATAGTAACTGTGTTTTCACACAAACAGACAAATGGTTTTCCCAATTAAGGCAATATTATGTGGTACTAGTTGAATATTTCGGGTATTTTGCAAAGGATACTTGAAATTGCCAAATTAATTTGGGCTAACTGAAGGAATAGAAAAGTGATTAATGCTAAAATTATTAAATTAAATTATTATTTTACGTTTTTTCATACTAATCATTTCCAATAACGATTAAAAACTGACAAACAGAGTAGTTTGCATAGAAATATATTATGAACTATACCGACTTGCATGTTGATACTGATCAAGAATACTTTTGGAATCGCAGACATCTCCTTAAATCAAATTGTTTACTATATATGGACTGTTAACACAGGGAATTTTCATGAAATTCCGCTATGTTTAGTATAATATTTAAGGATAAATGAGCCAAAGTTTTTAAATATTGTTTTAAAGTCATAAATCTTATTTACAACTTATATAAATGTAGGATTATGTTTAGGATTATAAGCATAAATAAATTTGTATGTATATATACATACATATATATATATACATATATACGCATACGATAGGTCAATGGAATAACGTTAGACGATACAAACTAAACGTAAGCTATGAATTTGGTACAACGAAAGGTCACTCTTGGTGGTTCTTGGTGGTGTTGCTGGTGCGCTGCATCGCTCCGCTTTAGATAGCGTCTTTCAGCTGTGTGTATGTGTGTGTGTGTGGTTGTGTGTGTGTGTAGCTTTACAAATCAGTCTTGAGCAGGCCAGCATTCTCGATTTGGTATACAATCTGTGTCTCCTTGTAGGTGCGCGGCTCCGGCTGCACCACATCCAGTTTGCGTCGTCGCCGTCGCTGCGCGATCCGCCAACAAACCAGCAGCAGCAGCAGCAACAGCAGCAGCAACAGCAAAACGCTGCCTGCCACAATGTACGCCACATAGCTGCTGCGCTGGCACTGATCCACGATCAGCTGACGCAGTGGCACAAATGTCGCTGCCGCTGTTGCTGCCGCTCCCGCTGCGGAGCCACCGCCAACGTCGGCTCGGAAGAGCAGCTGTTCGCTGTGCTGGCGAAAGAATTCGGCGCGTGGCTGCGGCGGCTTCGCATTCATGTCCAGCTGCTCACAGCTCCAGGCGTTCTCGTAGCGCAGCTGGCGTACGCTCAGCGCGAAACGCTCGTCAAAGTGCAGCGGCTGCGGCGGCGCCGCCGCAGCGAGCGTCGCACTGTTGCCACCGGCTAGCTGGCTGTGCACGGTGTTGTTGTGGAAGCGCAGCTCCAGCCGCTCGCTCAGCTGATAGTCGCGATGCACGGCCAGGCTGCGAAAGGCTATCTCGCTGGTGGCTCCAAACTGATTGCCCCGCAACGTGACCGCGTCCCGGATGTGCGCCTCCAGCCACTCCCCGTCGACGGCCGCAAAGCGGTTCTCGCTCAGGCTCAGCTTGGAGATGACTGCGAGAAATATAACAAAAAAAATATATATGTAGATAAATTCAATTATAGTATAAGCATTCAGTTTGATCGAACTTGAAAATTGCCCCCCACGGATTACAAAAATATTCCAAAATAACAATACTAATTGAGACTGTTTTTGACTGTGAAAGAGTATTGCGTAGTCGATTACATCCGACTGTAACTTAATTGTTATTAAAACAAAATTTGTTACTTTTCCGTCTTCGCACAATTTCCTATTCAGCTTCAAACTGTGTGTTGATCATCAACAGTCAATCAAACAGTCAGGCTGGGAACTTACGCTTGAAGGAGAAGGCGTGCGAGTGCAGCTCCTGGAATTGATTGTTCCGCATCGCCAGCTCGTTGGTCACTTCCAGTTCGTAGAAGGCGCGCGTCGGCAGATTTCCAACAAAATTACAATTCACAATTATCATTTTCTCCACGGCGAACTTTTTAAATGCCTGCAAATAGGAAAATTTAGAAAAATATAAAGAAATCCATTCAAATAAATTAGTTGGCTTCATAAAAGCTTCGAAATCTATTAATCCACTCTTTTCCAAGATTCCTAACGTTCGGAACAACTTTAATAATATTTTTCGGTGTTGTTCTAATAACTTTTTATCAACACCCAAGTGAGTTGACAATTGTGATTCAGAAAATATGATTCATGACTTGTTTATTATTTATAAATGGAAATTATATCATTATTTATCTGTTTGCAATTTGAGTTGTTTGTCAAATATTTAACAGGAAGATAAACTTCACAGCAATTGTTTAGCTTTGAACGAACAGAAACAAAAACAAAAGCATTAACAACAACACCTGCTGTAAAAACCTTGGCGTTGATTTAAGGCCAATGAATTTTCGAAACTTGTGTGCGCTTCTGAAGGGCTTACCTGACTTTCGATACGCTGTACGGTGACACCGTCCAACTTGAGCAATATGGCACTGTCCTTGATGGTGGTGAAGCCAAATGGATGCATTTGCTCGATGCGTCCACCTGTAAATGAGATCTCATCGATGTTGCCACTGATGGCATGCGAATCGATCAACTGAAAGTTGACATCCTCGAATTCGACAATTAGCGCCTTGTTGCTCGCATAACGGGACACACTTAATGCGTTCTTCTGTAGCACCAGCCGATTCACATGCTTAAAACTGATCTTGCGCAGACCCAAGGTATTATCCAAAGCATTTGGTTCAACGATTAAATCACGACAATTGCGTATTTCCACCTGGATAACGGAGCCACTCAGCTGCGGCAAGACCATGGGCTGTGCAGGGCGTAGAAGAGAAACAAAGAGAGAGAGAGAGAGAGAGGATTAGCTTAGGTAGAACTTATGATTATAATGGTCCTCTACACTAGGAGAAAAACAAATAGGTACACATAATTAGTATTGAAATACAGGTACAATTTTAAAATGTTTTCTTAAATTGAGTAAGGTTTTTAAGTATTTTCTTTTCTAACTTTAAATAAGTTTTATCTGTACACTATGGAAATAAAAGCGAAAAGAGTATTTCATCTCTTGAACATATTTTTAAAAGAGCTCAAATTTCTAGTTAAAATTTTGTCTTTTATGCTTGAACTTATATGATGAACTTGAACTTGATTGGAGTATATTTCAGGCTTTAATAACGGACTTAAAAAAATATTCTTGCTCGTAGTTTCAGAAATTTCTAGTTTTTAATTTTGAACAAAATGATCGTTTTAATGTTTCTGTTTGATTTAAGTGGAGTAATCGATGTTATTATTTTGTTCGCTTTGCTCACCTGGTCATCATTGTTGCAATCGCAGGTGATTGTTGTGTCGTGCTCGTTGCAGCTGACCTTTGTTATCGTTGTTGCCGCCGCTGTGGGGCAGAGCCACAGCAGCCACAGTAGCACCACACAGGTGGGATCTTTGAGATTTTTGATATTTCGCATATTTGCCTATTTTTGATTACAATTTTTATTTAGTTTTTATTCTTTTGCTGGATTTGTTGAATTCTTATGTCAAATTATTCATAGCGAATTGTTTTCTGTTAGCCGTCGGTTTGGTTATGTTTCTGTCTCTGCCTCAGTTATTCTATTTCGTTAAACACTTCCAATTCAATACCCTCTCTCTGGCGCGTTCTCTCACTGTTTCAGCTGTAGCCGTTCCGTTTCTGTTGTTCCATTCAAGTGTTTCATAAGCGCTGATAAGAAAAAAAGAGAAAATAAACCTTGTTTTTATCGCTAAAGGTGTTTTTTTTTCATATGCTTATCAGCATTTTTTTTTGTGCCTGTGTGTGTGTGTGTGTGTTTATTTAGTTGAACTCACACACTTTTTCAATTGGCAACTGACGATGTATGTACTTATCGCGATAAATTGGCTCACCAGTTAGATTATACTTTATAAGTGCAATGCAGCAAAAGTAGGAATGCAGTCATTTACACCTGTGTTCATTACCAATTTGTTGTACCTTTTATGTTAGATATTCTCTTGATATTTTTGAGCATTTTCTTTGGGTTTCTTTAACAAAAATTCCCGAAAAAAATTGCAAATTTGTGAATAGTAAGTTTTATTAAGTTAATTATTATAGTTTTAATGACAATATTATTTTGCATCCATTTTTGTAAAATACTGAGTAAATGAAAAAATAAAAATAAAAGAATATTGTAAAGTCCAGTTAAAATATCTATATTTAACGCTTCTAAAAAATTGTAAAATTGTCTCTTTAATAGGATTTATCAATTAGTGCAGGTGCAGGAAGTGTCAACTTCTATTTTTATGAACACAGCTGTATATACTTTGCTAACTTTCATTGACAGGTTCTGTGAAAGATTCACAAAATATGATATATAATTTCGAAAAAACGCTCAAGTTTTGTTATATTCGTTTTAACCGTTGTCAGCCAAGTAAGTAAAAAATATACAACTACAACTAACTAAAAACGTTAATAAAATAAAAACTATTAGGCGTACTGCAACAAATTTGGTACCAAATAAAAGAAAAAAATATCTACATTAACATAAAGACTTTATTTATTGACTTAATTTTCTTCTAATAAGAGCAACTGTATGATGATTATTTCTGATCAGTGTAAATAGCCGAAACAGTCAAACTTATACATACAACTTTTACTCGTTTTACAAAATAACTATTAATTTTCATCTTTTTTCTACGTTCTAATAAATCAATGATGATCGATTATACGTTTCCCCACACAGTTTTGTGCGAAGTGTCGATCATCATCAACTGATTTTGTTTTAATTGAATCAGTGAAGATATGCCCATCACTAAAGACACATTGCAATCATGATCATGATCATAGTTTATATAACTTTGGTCGGGTCCAATCAAATGCTATTAAGTTTTGAAGGTCGCCGTTAAGATATAGTAACAAATACAGACAAAGACAAAACGTCAACAGACAGATAGAGAGAGAAAGACAATATATCGCCATAAAATCAGAAAGAGGTAGATGTATACAGCGAAATAGAGAAATACATAGAGTTAGAGAGCGAAATAGATATAAATACAAACACAGAAAAAAAAAGTAAGAAAGTGACAGACACAGATGATTGTCAGAAAGGGGTAGATATATACAGCAAAGTAGAGAAAGACAGATAGAGGGAGCGAGAGAGACAAGCAAAATCTTCGTAGCTACACATTTTAATCTTAATACTTTACAGTTTTATAAAGCTTTAGCTAAAGGGAATTCCAGTTACAATGAAAACTTTCTATTTACTCACTGCTGTGCAGCGGATGCGCCACAGACATACTTATAGCGCGCACACACACACACACACACACGCGTGCACTCTTAAATGAGATTTTGAAGAACCCTTTATTTGTTGTTTTCATTTTGCCATCAGTCTTTATTGAATTGTACTCACGCATAGGAAATTAAATAAAAGCAAAATTGCATTTCCTGCGTGACACGATTTTCCTGCGTTTGCCATCGAGTCGAGTCCAATTAGACGACTAATTTGAGCTAATGAACGAATGAATGAATGAATGAATGGTTTAAATTGCAAATTCCCAACGAGCCTCGACTCGATGCGATTTCAAATAGCGCCCCGCCCCATTAAGATTACAGCAAAGAGCGTTAAATAAGTAAAAACAATAATAATAAGAAACGCCCCGATTTTGTGCTTACATATATATTCTTAAATATATCTTATCGTACTGTTAATCATATCTACCTTGCGAAATTTCCTGCTTACTCAGAGAAAATGTAACATATCATATTTGAGCATCGAGATGGAACAGTGGAAAGTGAAACAACACGAACATTAAGACGAATTTAATTATGGAATGTTAAAAATATAGTGAAACATAACGGTGGAATCGGAAACAAATTGTGGCAAGCATGAAAACTGATGTCACAACGAAAAAGCTAGAAAATTACCTAGAAATCCGTGCAATATGATCTTAGAATATGGGTCAGTGGAATATGAAATTGCTTTTGACTGCTAACAATTTTTAACCACATTTGCCACTTCATTATTTCTTTGCGACACGTTTTCGACACTTAAAACGATCTACAGATTCGCCTATTACCTGGCTCGGATTGTTGTGTGCTTTTATACCCATTACCCATTAAAAGACGGGCTGTTGAATCCGGCAGTATGTGTCTGGCGCCCTGTCTCATTAACAGCGTTAAATAAGTAAAAAAAAAAATTTGAAACCCCCCGATTTTGTGTTAACATGTTCATATATCTTATCGTACTGGTAATCTTATCTACCTTGCGAAATTTGCTGCGTACTCGGAGAAAATTGAAAATATCACATTTGAGAATTGAGATGCAACAGTGGAAAGTGAAACAACAAGAATTAATATTAAGGGATGTTAAAAATGTAATGGAACATAGCGGTGGAATCGGAAACGTTCTGTGGGCCGTTTGAAAACTGAAACCAAGAGCTAATACAGTTGAGACAATGGAAAAGCTAGAAAATTCCTCGAAAAACGTGCAATATGAACTTGGACTATGGAACAGTGGAATGTGAAATGAGAAATGGCTTTTTTAATTACATTGGTTTCTTCTGTATTTCTTCGTGGCACGTTTTAATTAGTTGCAACGATCCATTTTTGTACGAGGTATCCTCTAGTCGGGCACTTGCGGCTAGAGCGTTCATATTTCGTTTTAGCATTCTCATTTTACTGCTGTGCTTTGATGTGATTTATTTATGGGCGCCTTTTTATTTGCACAAATTTCGCTGAACTTTTCAAAACTTTTGGCTGCTGGCAATATTTTTTGTTTTTTATTTTTCAGTATTTAGCTGTAAGCGAAGTTAAGCTTTTTAGCAATTTTATTGCCCGCCAACAACAACAATGGCAGCAAACTAAAAACAGACTTTGTTCGTCATACTCGTAACCTTGAAATATCGAAGCAATTTGCTTTGAATATGGCAATAAGTATGGAAAGGTGCCATTTGCGACGTTTTTTGTGGATCACATTTACATATTTATACGTACATATGTACATATGAATATGAAAAACGTGTGTGTATATGCGGATTAGCGTAGAACTGTCAGTTGATTTCCATGTTTGCGCCTTTCTTTGCAGATTCCATAAGCGGTTTTAGTTATTTGTGATTTTGTTTATTTTTTGTTTGTTTTGCTTTTGTGCGTGGGCGGTTTATCTGTGCGCACATAAGCACCACAAAAAAAAACACACACAGTCACACATAAAAAAAGCTAGAGAGAGCACATTAGCAGGAGTAAAAGAGCACGATCCTTTCAAATACAAAATGTGCTTTGCTAAGCATTTTAGCAGCTGCGCTGTTTGCGTCGCGGCCAGCACGCTGTTTGTTTGAGTTTCTGCGCTCTTGCGCTCTCTCCCGTTCTCCGTTACTTAGCGTTCACATGTTTCTTGTTACGTTGTGTGTGTGTCGACAGCAAAAGTCGCATGCCAAATAATAAAAAAAAAAAAATGTGTATGTATGTATATATAAAAAAAAATTTGTTTTCTGCTGCTGCAATTTTTATAGCTTTGAACTTTTTTTGTGTGGCCATTGGCCGTTGATCGCATTGTGGTTTTTGGGCGACACAGACCCGCGTAAACACACAAACACTAACACGAACACACACACACACACACTTACTAATAAATATATAAACAATACAAAAATAAAACAGAATATGACAGCAAATATTTGCATTAGCTATGAAATCAGCACACAAATTTAAAACGGCGCGTTCAAGAACACAACAACAACGACAATAATCAATAACAGTGATAGCTGTTAAAACAGCGACAAAAACTAACCTGCGGCCAGGCCTGGGCTTTCGGTTGGCGCGACCGGCGTAAGCGCTAGTAATTGTCAAACTGAGCAAAACATTTTCGAGCCACAGCAGCGACAGCGACTGCGAACGCAGCAGCGAATTCGGTGTGCTCTTGCTCTCTCTCTCTTTCGCTCCCTCGCTGCCTTTATACTTTGTACCCATTACAAACAAGAGTAAACAAGAGTATAGTTGTTTTGTGCAAATGTATGTAACATGCGACCCCATAGTCTATATATGCATATTTTCTTGATCAATACGTCGGATACGATTTATCCATTTAGCATTTGCGGAACAAGATTATCAAAATTGTTATCGGTACATCAAGAACAATATCGATAAATATGACAAGGTTTTTTTTGCACCGTCACAAAATTCGAAAATAGAAAACATAATTCAAGAGTTGTGTGATTTTGTTTCGATGTGAATGTTTCGAAACAGGATATCCGCTAGTCGGGCAACCTAACTCGTTCCTTTTGCCTTGCGCTTAACATGCGGCAGCGCCAAAGCGGCTGCGGCTGCGCAGCTTTGTAAGCTTTAAGAATTTTTGCGTTTTGTTTGTCTTTAGCTTTTTGTTTGTTTTGCTCGCTGTGTGTGTGTGCGTGTGCGTGTATATGTGTGTAGTGGTGTTTGTATTTTGTTTACCCCAATCCCGTACGGTGGTCTTTTTGCCTTTGGCTTTGATTGCTCGCGCCGCGTCTAATTGAATGTGCGTCGGCCTGACACGCATCGCTTGACACTTGTTGCTGCTGCTGCTGATGTTGTTGTTTTTGTTGTTGTAGTGTGTATTATGCCCCCGCAAAATACAAGTAGGCCCCGGGGCCAAGCGGCCACTTAGAGCGCTTGTTAAGGGCCATCATTTGCTGTCCGGCTGCCAGCGGCAAATAAGAAAATTTAAAAACTAAGTAAATAGCACTGAGTTTAACATAATATTAACATAAAAATGTTAAGCGAAATAAACATGAAAAGCAGAGCTTTAATTGATAGTTTCCGAGTTCAACTACTTTACTTCAATTTTTATATAATATTATAAAAGAAAAGAAAGTCGAAGAATTTTATTCTCAAGAAATGTTGATCACATGTAATAAAATACCAGAAATTAAAGTTCACATATACAGATGTTTTTTTATTTTTATTTAAAATACTTTTGGAAAATAGCATTGCCGACAATTCATAACATTGGTCTATAAAAAATTTAATTTAAAATAAAAATAGATAAAATCAATATTATTTTTAAACTAAAACATACTCATAATAGGATATTTTTCGGTTTATTATTTAACAGTCTGTCAAAAAAAAAAAACTAAAATAAATAAAATAAAACATTGAAGGAAACAAATGTAAACAAATGAGTACTTAAATTATACTATAATATATTTCGCAGTCTATTAATAAAAACTATAGATTGTAAAAATAAAGCATTTCAGTATGCTCCTATAGTATACAAAATATTAGCATATTCGATTTTACACTGAATGTAATTACCATATTCTCAAAAATAATAAAAAAAACAAAACTAAAAACAAGCTGATTGCGCTTGCAAATCAAGTTATTCAACAAATCAAAATGCAATTTATGGTATGAAAAATACACCCCACATCGCCCCCCACCCGATACGAGACCCGTTAAATGTTCAACAGACTTTAACAAGACTTGTGTAGAGTGGAAAAATCACCATTAATAAGTATGCCACACGCGAAGCGGCTTTTGTTTATGCAACCGAAGCATTTTCAACATGATATGCAATCAGTTTGACTGGGGCGATTATGAGTCAGTGTCGAGAGGTTTTACGTATCGGTAAACCGAAGAGCTTCTAATTGTATACACAGTAAAAAAAACTGTTTGTTCAACCAGAGGTTTATTTTTTGCCCATTGAAAATGGATAAAAAAGGGTAAAATGGTTTTGTGCAAACTATGTCATTAGTAATTCAGTTTTTTTTTTCGAATATAACTATACTTTAATAGTCTTAAAATGCTGTGCGTTTGAGTGGTTCTGTGAAATGCTGGATTCAGGGTATCTTCTAGTCGGGCGGATTAAAATTAATTCACAATTTAACTTTTGCTTGAAAGGCTTTAGTCACAATTCAAATGCGCTCTCAGTTTATGTTTACTTAATTTTGTTTCCCTTTTGTTTTTTACTTAAATATTACACAATATACTTTTCTATATACATATATATATATTTGTTTCATCTTTGAAAAACTTGTTGATAATAATATTTGTGGAAACTAACAAAAAATTGTATTAGTCTATTTACATACCATAATTTGATTTAAAGCTTTAGCTAAGAATAGAACCGCAAAGCAGCTGGAATTTGTGACTGTGATTGACCGACTGGCTGATTGATTGACTGATTGACTGACCATATGGGCGAAAAAAAAAATGTGTGAAGGTTAAAGTTTGCGTGGAAAACAATCAATTTATATGTCCAGAGACGATTGAAATCTTTTAAGTTATTTATTAAATTATAATATTAATTAAAATTACGAGCTAATGTATTGCAGAAGTGGGTGTATTTGTGTGTGTGTGCGTTAGTGTGTGTGGGAAAGGAGTTATAAATTAAAATGTAAATCACATATTTTGTCGCATACTTTTAGGCACGGTTGAGAGATCTAAGAATTTCGCAAAACGCAGTTACGTTCTTTGTGAGAAGTCTCAGTTGTGCTTTCAGGCATCGGCATCGGCATATTTGATATCATCGATTTTAACAGTCTCATCGCTGCCGCCGGAATGATCCGAGCCGGAATCGGGCGGCAATGCGGTCGCTCCCCGCATATCCATTAGCTCCATGGCGGCCATTGTCGCGGCCCCGTCCATATACGTGAAGCTCTGTTTCAAGTGGTTGTTATCGTCGTTGTTGTTGTTATTGTTATTTTGGTTGTGGTTGTTGTTGGCAAAGCGCCGTTGCGCCGGCATCGGTGCTGGCTGAGCGGCCACGCTTATGGGCGGTGCATCGGGCGTTGAGCGCCAAACGGGCGTAGCATAAATGGCATTGCCAACGCTAATGTCACATTGATTCCGTCGGAGCACATCCGGCAGCTCCGGCGTACGCCAGGCGGTGCTTGTGGACGGCAGTTGTTGTTGCTGTTGCTGTGGGTGACGTTGGATTGGCGGTGGGGATGGAGGCGTGGGCGTGGCATACAGCACTGATTCTTCATAGGCCGGAGGCATTTCATACGTATTTTCGTAAAGTAGACAAGCGGGCGCTATTTTTTTT